>JAJMEM010000021.1:0-243187 GCA_030574135.1 Petasospora petersonii
AAGGTGTCCGTGGAGTTCTCCAGGCTCCAAAATGAGTTGTCCACGCTGCTCTCATCACGTCAACAGCTCGAAACACAGTTCCAAGAGAACGACATTGTGCTGAAGGAGTTTGCCACATTGGAGGACGACGCAAAGATTTATAAGCTGACAGGACCTGTTCTATTGCCACAGGATAAATCTGAGGCTAACATGAACGTGGAGAAGAGATTGGAGTTTATCAAGAACGAGATTGAAAGAGTCGAGGCCAACATCAAGACAACACAGACAAAACTGGAAGAACAGAGAAACAAGCTGATACAGATCCGTACTGCCCAGCAAGCTCAGCAGGCTCCACAGTAATAAGCTACAATCCAGGTGTTTCAAGCTAATGATTGTATATGTACAAATATAACTTCAAAAAAAAAGAAAGAAAAAACTAATAGGAAGTCGTTATATCGTAGTTCGGTGTATGTATGAAGCTCTGATTGGAGTAAACATGAATGGGTGGTGGAAATATAGAATTAACCTCTGGAGGCCTGGGACTTGATAAGGTTGATACCGGAAACAGCACTGTAGAACAAGAACTCCTCGACATGGTTATAAACCTGTCCCAAGTCGTCCAATCCATCGAGTCTCTTGTCAGCCAACTGCATTGTCTTAATGAACTCAGGGGACTTGTCTGTGGCCATGAACAGCTCCAAAGCAACGTAACTGGTACTGAGTGAGAGTCTCTTTGAGTACCAAGCAAAATCATTAGTCTTGTCTCCAGCATAGAATCTGATATCATCACTCAGGTTGTGCAACTCTTGAGAGGATTCGGCAAAGTTTGGTGGTAGTACCAAATAGGTCTGCAACTGTGTCAAATGCTCAGCATATGGGGCATTGGCCATCAATCTCTTTTTCACTAGGTATTTGACCTTCTCTCTCTCACTGTTCAGAGCTGTAAACTCTTCCAGTGATGTGTACTCCTTCAATCTCAGTCTCTCTTTTTGAAGGTAAAACTTGATCAAGTCGAAAGTCCCATTTTGGAACAGCGATTGAATGGCATCAGAGTAGCCAAATGTTCTGGTACTTGCCAAAATGGCCTTATGTTGGAATCCATACTGTGGAACAAATGTCAATGCCTTCTCTAAGATTTTATGTTTTGGGGAATCTGGGTTCAGAATAGGGTTTTCTTCATGTTCAACAGAATGATAGAGTCTCTGAGATCCTGCTAGCAATAACGGTCTTGGGGCCGCTAAAGCGCTAAAGAGAGACGTTGTTGGTCTCGCAAGAGATCTCACTGTTAATGGCTTAAACATTAGTCAATTCTGTGACTGAATAGAAGTAATGGGTTGACAATCAAAGTCGTTTCAAGCTATGCAACTCCTTTTAAAGGGTGTATTTTCCTTCAAAGTATATATACAGTTTCCCACAATGGTCCGATTTTCTGAGGGGGTGTCACGCGAATATTTCCAGACATAGTAATTTACTCTTTATGGAAGTTTCTTGTCTATTTTACTGAGTGATTTTCCCTTTCTCTGTTTACATTTCATTTGGCACATTTTCCAAAGGAATGTTAACCTGGCGGTAAACAAGGAGAGAGTAATTTGCTGTTGAAAAGGAACATTTGATACAAAGCTTTACACTGAGACTTTTCAAGGTGTCAGCAATATCACCGTCTCTCTACCTCTTGGTTACAACCTCTTCCCCCCCCCTCCACGCACAACCAAAGGCATAATCTCTTATACAACACTTTTTACAGGACACGCACCCCAGAGAAAATAATGAGCGCCCTACCGCCCGATATGGACCCCACAAAGCAGCCACTCCGAGTGTTCAAAGCACAATTGATAGTGTGCATTGTTCTTGGAGTGACCACATTTCTCTCATTCTGTCTTCTCCGATACCGCTGGCCCCATATATACGCGGTAAGGACCCTACGAAAGAAAGATCTCCGGCAATTACCAAACACGTTCTTTGGGTGGTGCTCTACTCTCTATGCTGTGACAGATGAAGAAATCCTCGAACATGCTGGATTGGACGCGTTTGTCTTTCTCGGGTTTTTCAAAATGGCTATCAAGTTCTTCGCCATTTGCGGTGCCATCTCCTTGTGCTTCATCGGCCCAATAAGGTATTACTACACCGGCTTCTTCGACTCAGACGGTATCTCATGGGATGATGGCTGGTCTATATCGTTTACTCTCTTTGGTAAACAGCCCGTTGATGAACCACCGGATAACGGTCAATACAAGGCCGCTTGGATGTACACCGTGTTTACCTATGTCTTCACATGGCTCTGCTTCTATTTTCTTTGGCGCCAAACAGAAACAGTGGTCTCCGTGAGACAGAAGTACCTAGGTCAACAAAACTCGGTTACGGATCGTACCATCCTTCTCGAAGGTCTCCCTGAGAAGTTTAACCCACACGATTACAGCTCTGCCACCTCTTCAGAAACGTTGTCGCAGCTTCCAGAGAATGCTGATCTGTGTCTACCTTCTAAATTTGACGAAGGGAGACTCAAAAAGTACATTGAAGAGTTGGGTATTGGCAAAGTAAGTGACGTTTATATTGCCTCTGACTGGGAAGAACTTCGTGCATTGTTCAAAGAAAGACGCCAGGTCCTTAGACGATTGGAAGTGGCTTATTCCAAGGTCAACCCATTGAACGTGGAGGTCTACACTTCGGGAAATCTTGAACCCTCAGTGACTCCTCGTGAACACTTTCAGACATACACTGAAGAAGATCAAACCTTACCAGAGAGTAAGAAACGTCCAAAAGCACGACTTGGATTCCTAGGCTGGTGTGGAGAAGAAGTTGATGTGATTGACTACTACTCTGACCAGTTAGTTCAGATTGACCACAAGATCCGCAAAGCTCGTGCTGAGAACGACTTCAAGCCGGCTCGTGCTGCTTTTGTCACAATGGACTCTGTTGCTTCTGCGCAGATGGCTGCTCAAACTGTGTTGGATCCTCACGTTTACAGACTCATTGCCCGTCTTGCACCAGCTCCCCATGATGTGTGCTGGGATAACCTCAGCTTGTCGAGACGTGATAAGTTCCTTAGAGCAAACGTCATTTCCATAATTATCGGATTTTCTACTGTTGGCCTCATTTTCCCAGTAATATACTTGTCCACGTTTATCAACCTGAAGACCATTCAGAAATTCTGGCCTGCTTTGGGTGATTTCATTGCCAAATCTGACCTACTCACCTTACTGATCGGTTTAATCCCACCATATCTCTTTACGTTGTTGAATGTATCAGTGCCATACTTCTACCAGTACTTATCAACACTACAAGGATACATTTCTAGCGGCCAAGTGGAACTTTCCTCACTATCCAAGAACTTCTTCTACTTGTTCTTTAACTTGTTTTTGATCTTCACACTTGCTGGTACTGCTTCCAATGTTTGGGCATTATTTTCCGATACCACCAAAGTCGCTTACGAATTGGCCAACTCATTGAAGACACTTTCTCTCTTCTACGTCGACTTGATTCTTTTGCAAGGTCTCGGTATGTTTCCTTTCAGACTCCTTCAAGTTGGTGATGTTTGTCTCGAGATCCTGTCCAAACTGTTCTACTGTCGCACGGCCCGTGATTTCAGAAAGCTCTACTACGTTCCACCCATCTTTGACTTTTCTTTGATTCTTCCACAACACATTCTCATTATGATCATCACAATGAGTTACTCCGTTATGTCCACCAAGATTGTAACTGCTGGTTTAGTGTACTTCTTTCTGGGTTATTACACATACAAGTATCAACTTCTCTACTCGATGGTCCATCCACAACACTCAACAGGCCAAGCCTGGCCAATGATCTTTAGAAGAGTTTGTCTAGGGCTTGTTATTTTCCAAGTAACAATGGCTGGTACGTTGGCCTTGGAACATGCATTCATCCTGGCTATTTTAATCATTCCGTTGTTGTTAAGCACGTGTGTTGTGGTATACACTTTTGAGAAGGACTACCTCCCATTATCTTTCTTTATTGCCTTGAAGGCCATCAAGAAACCGAATGATGGTGATGACGATGCTGAAGAAAATGGCAGTTTGACAACCGCCATCTCCCCAACTGAGGGTTCCCCGCTCATCAATAGACAACAAACGCTGAAGAAACGCAGAAGTACTATTGATGAGGCCAGAGAGGAGCACAAGACATATATGTGTCCTTATCTAACTGACCCATTAGATGGTCCATTGGTTGGGTTTGATGGCGATTACGTCCAACAGATTCAATATGAGCCTACCAGTCTACGCGAGCGAGTGGTGAGAAAGTACAACATTGTGTCTGAATGGGAGTGAATGTATTAGACTTTAATTATATTGTGTTGTCTTTACCTTTCTACTAGAAGATCAACGAGAAGAGGACTGGCGAACAGAAGTGTGAGCCCTAAGCTCACTCAACTTCATTTGCTTAGCCTCTTCATTAAGCAGGTATGCGGGCCTTGATCTCTTCTTTTCCGGAAAGTTACAAGGGATACCAAAGGCAACACATCTGTTGCACTTTGGATGGTGCTCGTCACACTTGAGATGTCTAAGTCTGCAAACATAGCATCCAGTATCAGAGCGAGGACCTTTAGAAGCCCTCTTCCTTTTGTGGAAACCGTTTCTGATATCTTTGGAAGAGTAAATTACCGGATGTAATGGCTGTGTGTTCGTTGGGAAACGTTGGGACGCCTTCATCATACATGGTGGCAGAAATTTCAAAAGGTCAAACATTGGTGGTGCAGAACGAGGAGTTTCCGCTTTGTATTGCTCATAGCACTTCTGCTGTTGCTGATGATGATCATAAGACTGGAAGTCAAAAAATTCTGCTGGATCAAAAGGTGGTGTGTCTGGAGTGGTGGTTGTCTGAGTATTTAAGGAGGAGTGAATGCTCTGGGGTCTTGGAATGGTATCAAACTTGATGAAGTGATAGTCAGTACTCTTCTGTTTGGGGGAATAGAGGGTGTAGCGATAGACGGGCATTTCTTTGATATCTGGGTACATAAACAGAACATGAGACGGAGTGTAGCTGAGAGTGTGTGTACGAGGGATAAACAACTACTCTTATAGAGGCTATAGTAGGTCTTAGGTCATCCCTAATGGTGATAACACCACAAAACACTCCCGAAACCTGAGACTCGTATACAAAGTTCCTTTTAAACAGACTCTTCAAGTTAAGAATAGGGTCTTTATAGTGTGTTATGTGGGTGCCCTTACCGCATCAGGTCGGCCGCGAAACACCGATGATACACACAGATCCGGGATTCCAATCTCTCTCTTTCTCTTTCTCTTTCTCTTTCTCTTTCTCTCCTAGACAAGCCTGAGACGAATCCCTCTTTTATCTTCCCTTTGTCCAGAGTCTCCAAGAGTCTTGCTGAATCTCACAAAAAAAAAAGATGTCAATCACTTTTGTCACAGGAAACCTGAACAAGCTCAAAGAGTTCAAGGCGATTGTCGAGGACGACTCCATCGTTCACCAGAAGATTGATCTTGAGGAGATTCAGGGCTCTATCGCTGATATTTCCACTAAGAAGGCTAAAGCTGCTGCTAAAGAGGTCAACGGGCCAGTGCTAGTTGAGGATACATGTCTTGTCTTCAATGCCCTTAGTAAGCCTGGTGTTGAACTTCCAGGCCCATATATCAAGTGGTTCTTGGACTCCATGGGCGTTGAGGACTTGCCAAAATTGCTTGCTGGATTTGAGGACAAGTCAGCTCAGGCTATCTGCACGTTCGCTTACTGTGCTGGTCCAGGTGCTGAACCACAGTTGTTCCAGGGTATCAACGATGGTGTCATTGTCGACAAGCCAAGATTTGTCGGTGATAGCCCATTCGGTTGGGATCCAATCTTCATGCCAAATGGATACACTGAGACCTACGGTGAGATGGATAAGGCCCTGAAGAACCAGATTTCACATCGTTACAAATCATTAATGCTTGTTAAGGAGTTTTTGAAGAAACTTTAGATATTATAGAGAATAACCATACACGCATGTTAGCTTTGTAGAAAGAGCAGCAAAAAATTCAAATAGAGAGCTCGTTAGAGGCACCGTTGGGGTTGTTGATCTTCCATGAGTCGACCCAGGAGGAGATTCTTGAGACATTAGCGTCCATCTCTTCTGTCGTATTCGACTGGAGTTCAATGACAATTTCTGGGGCATAGGAGTCTCTTGCCTCATTTGCTATCACCTCCATGATCTCACAGTCAATGTTTTCCTCGATTTTGGAGTCAGAGTAATCTCTCTTTTTCAGTCTATCATAGAGCACAGAGTTATCAGTTCTCAGAACAATTACCAAGTCGATGAGTCTCTCAGGGAGGAAGTCACAAGCGTGCCAGTCAATCACAACACCGCCTTTCTCCAGCAGTGGCTCTAATGCATCAACAAGCTTATCCTCGTCGACAATATGGCTCTTTCTTTCCTCGTCATACCCATCAAAACAGTCGTTCTCGCGAGCAAACTCTGTGATGTTGATGTGTTGGAATCCTGGGTCCTCACGAACAAACTGTTCAGCGTGAGAGGTCTTACCACAACCTGGTGTTCCTGTGATGATGATATTTGGCAATGGCCTGGTAGACATGTCTATATTATAACGTTAGCTCTCTGTCAAGAATTAAAAATACGTGGTTGGCGTATAAAGAAAAGGATGGATTTACACATAGAAAAAAATTAATGGGCTTCCTGGCACGTGACTCCTCCCTAATAATTTCGCGAACCACAACCAAAAGTTCGGCCGTGGTTTTTTCATGTTGATGAACAAGAAGCTTATAACTGAGCCAAAGTTTCTTTTTTCCATCTCCAAGTGCCAAATCTTGGTGGTTATTATGTGTGAGTAGTGGGTATTTGTGTACTGTGGCATGTGTCAATATATGGAGATCTTTGTGTCTTTGCTCCTCTCTTAACCAGTTCTGGTTGAAGTGCATGAGGAGTCACACTTAGAAAAAAGAGATCCCGATCAACGCCCCAAACTACTAAAAGTAATACTAACCATTCAAAAACCACTAGCTGCTTGGACACGAACAACTCCGACAAACACAGACATGGAGCAACTGAGATCACATACTCCTTTACAAAGCACCGTGGGAACACCTACTCCTCCTCCTCCAGGTCTTGGGCCTGTGCCTCAAAAGACCAACAATGACATAACGACAACAAGAGATGGGGAAGAGGAGAAGGATCAGGATCAAGAAGATTGGACGGATATTGATAAGTATGGTTTACGTGGGCTTCTTTCCTTGATCAAAGGTGAGAATACCGACCAAAACACAGTCGCTTTGGGCACAGATGTGAATCTTCTTGGGCTCGACATGAGTGAACGTTCATTGGGTGTCAAGCTTAGCAAGACGTTCCCTTCACCATGGGTGGAAACCTCAAGAAGTGAGGTGGAACCTTTCTTCAAGACTCCTTCCAAGTTCACCGTTTCGGTTCCTCCTGTGGAAAACAAGCTTACTCTTTTCACCGATGAGACGTTATTTTACTTGTTCTACACAAGACCAAAAGACGTGTTGCAAGAGCTCAGTGCTAGAGAATTGATGGGCAGAAACTGGAGATATCACAAGGAGCTGCAAGTATGGCTGACAAAGGACTCCAATACGGAACCTGTGCAACAGTCCCCACAGAGCGAAAGGGGTGTCTACATATTCTTTGATCCACACAACTGGGAGAAGGTAAGAAAGGAGTTTATTTTGCACTATCATTCCATAATGGTTTGATTAAGAAAGAAAAAAATGCTTACGAATCGTAAAAAAAGACGTGTAGAGTAGAGAAATCTAATATTTACATGATAAGATATATATATGAGGTGGCTCTATAAGAAGCCAGATCAGTCCTTCTTCAACTTTCTTCTCAGAGCTCTCTGTGCTTTTCTTCTCTTTCTCAATTTGTGTTTCTTCATTTTTAGCCTTCTCTTTCTCAAGACACTATCAGCCAACCACTCGTTCTGGGTCCCGACTGTTGTAGGTTCTCTAGCTGGGACCGGCTCCTGTAACTTCTCAGCAATGTGTGGAGGGATCACACGCATCTGTGAGATCTCGAACAATGTCTTTGTAAGCTCCAATTGTCTCGTGGTGGAGGCGTACACTGATGATGGGGTTGTGTGTGGTTGAAACTGGCGAGTTACTGGGTACACCTGGTGAAGCGTGGAGAATGTAGATCTCAAGGGTGTTATTGGTACCCTCTGAAAGACCTGTGGAATCCTCTGTTGTATTAGCTTAAACATTATGAAGGTAGGGGGTTTCCCTTCCTGTATATCACAATATATTTATATATATATTTAACTCCCCTTCATTTTAGACCATCGTCCACTTTTGAAAAGTTCCAACTTTTTCTTCTTCTAAAAAATGTGGGCTCGTAACCATATTTTTCGCGAAAGATCGATACATTTTCTTTCGATCCTTTTTTTTGGAGTTGAACGACTTTTTTTATAAAGGGAACGAGGATTTTTTACCAGTTCATTGAATTTTTTTTGTTTGAATTGACAAATCGAAGCTTTTTGTGTGTGTGTGTGTGTGAATTATATCTATATTGATTCTTTTCATCATCTACACCTTCATTCTACTGCTCTTTTCTATTCACTACCAATCCAAAAGACGCACACAGTTTCTTTCTTAAACCGCCACACACAAAAATACACCAACAAGCAGAGCCCGAGCCCTGAGATCACTAACCCACGATGCTTTTCCCTAAGGCCTTACGGCCATCAACCCAGCTGAAACAGCAGATCCACAGTGTACAAAGACACTCGAACAGAAATATCATGTCTCTGCTGCGTAATGCTCTGGGAATGGAACCACCAGCTTCCCCGGATGAGCCTACTGAAGAGAACAGATTCCATCCATGGGATACATCACCATCTGCAGATTTGAGACATAGGGCCGCCACCATCAGAGCACTGGCCAAGTGTCCTGTCACAGGGAAGGAGATCAACTATACATGCCCGCTCAGTGGTATCCCAACGCACCACTCGAAGGAGGCGTGGGAAGCAGACACCGAGTACCACAAGAGCAAGAAGTGGGAGATTCTCAAGAAGGTGAACGTGTACGAACACGACCTGAGATCCGGCAGACCATTTCCTGAATTTGACTTCCCTACGGTCCAAGAGTTTGAGTCGCAGGTGAACCTCACGAACTGGGACCTCTATTTCTACACTCGTCAGTTTTATTCGATGGACACGGAGTTCCAACTCGCAGCTGTGACGAAGATGTTGTCGTACCCAATCACCATTGGAGCCGTTTTGCATCAGTTCTCGCCGTATTTACTATCACCAAAGGGCCCAATCACACTTGAGGGTCTCAAGTCTCTTGCAGCCTTGCGCTACTCCTTGTATCCGTTCCAAAGAGCCTCGACTTTTAAGGACCGTCCACTCAGAATGTTCATCGTTGGTTCTCGTGCTGAAGGCCAGCTTCCCGGACATGTTTGGAAGCAGATGACGTACCTGTTCCCAGAGATTGAGTTTGAGCTCCATTTCATTGGACCAGAGGCTTACTACGACAAGGACAGGGGCCAGTACATTACGAGCTCGAGACCTATTGTCAAGAGAGTCGACCCAACGCTTTCTTTTGTTTACCACACTGACTACTTCCACGTGTTCCACGAGGCCCAGGACTTCTTCCCATACGACCCATATTTGGACTGCTTCTTCCTGTTCCACCCAGGTCTCTCTTACCCAGACGTTAAGGACCTGTGGAAGAAGACAATGCCGGGCTTGCTCGAATCCAAGTGTCCAGTCTTCATCACCGGATACCACGAGCAGGACTCTGTGAATGACTGGAATTGGGTGATGGAGAACTTTGGTGAGGATTTGGACGTTTTGATGGAGAGACAAGACAACTTGTTCTCCTCAACGAAATGGGAGTTGAACGATCTCAACCCGCAAGAAGTGTACCAGTTCAACCAGAAGATGTTTGCCATTAGAGGTAAACGTTACCATGCTATTAATAGATGAGGAGAGACACACATGCTTATATATAGGTGTGAAGATATGTACATATGAAGAAAAGATAACTACATGTAGAGTAAAGGGAAAAATAATAAATAATAATTAAAATCCCTGGTCGAGAGGGGGGTATATACATATACATGTCATGAGGAACGGTATGGTATGGAGAGAGAGAGGAAAGTCAAAGTCATAGAGAGCAAAAACACATCACAAAATGCCAAAACACATAGAAATCATCAACGGATTAAAAAAGAGAAAAAATAAAAACAATGTGAAATGAAGTGGGGACATCTTGGTTTCTAGAAGAACAAGTGGTAAAGCACACGACGGACCAACAGTAAGAGTGCAAGGCCGAGTGCTGAGACGGCGACGTAGTAACCGTAGTGCAACACCTTGTAGCTGAGCTTCCCTGTAAGTCTAGCTCTGTTGTGACGCTCGATACCGGAAATGACTGAACCGTTTCTCTTGTAAATCTCCTTGGCTTCCTCAATAATGTCTAGTTTCTCCTCTTCTGTAAGAGCGTGTCTTGTGGCGAGCTCATAAGCCTTCTTGTACTCGAGTCTCAACACCTCATCGTCTGGGGTGTCGAATCTGAATAAGTTGGTACCCTGTTTGGACACCTCTTCAGTGGTCTTTCCATCCACCTGTGGGAAGATTCCAGTGGCTTTTGCAAGCGAAGATCCCATGATCCGTCCACCGGCAAAGAGTGCCAGGTACATAACGTGGAAGTATGCAAGGAGGATGTGTGGCTTGACGGCGTAGAGCTCCCTAATGTGGTTGACAAAGTCAATCTGCTCCTCTCTGATTGGCTTGGAGAACTTGGATCTGTCATTGCCGTAAAAGAAGAGCAGATCCTTCTCGATTGGTCCTGTACGAGCCACCTCAGGTCTCCAGAACTGCTTGATGATGTTGGCTACCTTTGTTTCAGGCTCCTTGGCAAGCTCCTCTGCCATCAGCTCCTCCACGGTATGGAAGACGTGGTAGAAGCCTTGAAGGCCCTGTCTGTAGATTCTGGCGTCTCTGAGCGCAAGGGCAAACTTGATGGACATCTGACGGTCGATACTGTGGTGCTCTTGTCTCGTGTTCAAGTTTATTCTGTTGGCCAGGGCGGCGACATCGGTGGGCAGGGGCAGGATTTCGGACTGTGGGATCTTTGTGGTTTTAAGCTGCATTTCTGGTGTGTGTATGAATTAATATATGATTGGACTAACAAGACCTGTATTTATTTATGTGAGAGTTGGTAGTTTTATCTTCTTCTTCAGTTAAAGAATGTTTTTCTCTTCTTCCTTCGCTTCCCTTCCTCTTTTTATATATAAAATGGAACCCCGTTCCTGCCTTGTATTTTCGCATTCTCCGAAAAGACCCGCGGAGTCTGACGCGTTTCTCTCTCTCTCTCTGAAACAGCTTTTACTCACCCCACCCTCCAAAAAAAGAAAGATAAAACCTCAATTCTAAAAATCGAGCCACAGTGGTGTGGCTTGGTAACTTCTTTTCTATAATTTTGCTCAACTCGATTAGAACATTCAGACTTCTTGTTACAAGCGAGAGGTTTATCGGTCATGAAATGAGCTGTCACCAAGGAACAGTACTAATATCAAAATAGAGAAAGAGCACCGATATCTCCCGCGATGCTTATATAATCCCTCCGCAAACCCTTTGTTCTTACATCTCTGGGCCCAACACCCTGTTTCCTCTCCCCTCTCTTTTGACACCATTTTTATGACACCACCGACAATATGCCATCTTATCGCCATTAACAGCCCAGACAAAGAGTACTTACAACAAAAAACAGGACCTATCGGTCTATAACGAAAAAAAAAAAGACGCATCGGGGTTCTCGGCGATTAACAAGAAGAAGAAGAGGATATACTCTCACTCATTATACCGGGAGTTAATAAAGCTTTGTCAACATTATGCAAGAATCAGCTGATGATCCCAATGAAAACAAACCTTGTAGCTTATTACTTATTCTTTATATATATGTTCTTCATAAGTCATCAGTTGGCTCTTTTATTACACAAAAACTCACAGACCCTTCAAGATCTCCTCTGAAACGAGAAGCAGCAACTCAACAGGGTTTTTATCCAAGTTTTCAATTCTCTTGGCCACTACGGGCCAAACATCACCATGACGAGGCTCCACTTGCTCAATCTTTCTCAGAAAATTGCTCAGCTCCACGTCGTCCGGTGTTAGTCCTTTGCCCTTGGTCATAAAGATGTAGTTCCAAGCCCAAGCATCACCAAAATCATCGTTAACCTCATTGTTGTTCACCAAGGCATGTTCAAACCATCTCTGTGCCTTCTCCAATTTACCCTCTTTCCAAAACTGTGCTCCAATCAGCAGCAGTACACGGACATTGTTCTCAGTAGCTTCCAAAGCGTCCTTCGTCAACGTCTTCCTCATAGATTTCTTCGGCTCATTCTTCATGTGGAAAGTCCAGAGCAATGGGGAGTGTGGACACTCTTTCTTGGCCCTCGTAAGAATTATACCAACCTGTGCGTCATTTCCATTTCTCTTCTCCAATTCCAACCTCTCAAGGAAAATTGTATCAATGGCACTTCCATCTCCACCCTCCTTTACTTTCAACAAACCGGTATCCAAATCCGATCTAGCTCTCGAAACATTGCCCAACCGTTCATCAATCCTAGACAATGCAATCCATAGCTGGGCTCGAGAAGGGACTTGCCTGGATCCCAACGCCAATACATTTCTGGCAGCTTGCAATTTCCCTTTCTGAGACAGCAACTGGGACTTCTGTAAATACATCTTCCAGCAGTCAGCAAATTCAGCAAGGCCCTCATTTACCAGTTCAAGAGCTTTGTCATTGTTGCCAATCTGTCTTTGGAATGAAACCCACTTGTACCACACTCTTTCACTATGCAGCTCCTTAGCTCTCTGAAACAATGACTCGACAGTATCATAATTCTTCTCCATTATCTCCAGCTTGATCAAAGCACACCATATATCAACGTTCTTAGGTAATGGCCCATCAAGAGCACGATGTAAAATTTCCTTTGCCTTTGAGATGTCGTTCAGCGACTTCCACAGTTCCTTAGAGTACATCAGCCAAAACATTGAATTCTTAGGGAGAATCTCAAGAATGTTCTCAAAGATCTTGTATAACTCGTTAGACTCAAAGTGTTTCCTGTACAGTGCAAGAAGCCTCCGCCATATGGAGATTTTCTTAGGGAAGTGGATCACGATCTGGTTCAAGACACTCTTTAGAACATAGATATATTCCTCATACTTCTTGGAGTCTTCAACCCACAAGTCGTAATTCTCTTCATCATTGTTCATCACCTCAGTGACTATTAGCTGTGTCAAATAACTCAAACCATCCTTCTCAAACTGCGCTGCAAACTGAAACCATCGATCCCTAGACACCTGGGAGCACTCCTTGAACATCTTCTTAACCAACTTCTCCACTTTATTACCTTCTGGATTGTTCTGGAATTCCAAACGACAAGCAGTGAGCCAAACTTGGACGACGTCATCACCAAGCGCCTTACGAGCCTTGTTGAGCGTAGACTTTGCATCACTGTAATTTTGCATCTCAATAAGTCTCAACCATAATGCTTCCGAAGTTGGAATCAATTCTAATGCCTTCTTTATGATCTTCTCTCTGTCCTCATCATCTCCCTCCAAATCAATGAGCTTAGACCAAACAGGTTCAGACGTTGGCAGACTCTCCAAAGCTTTCCTCAAAATTCTCTTTTTGTTAAACGATTCCTGTTCTAACTCCATGGCCTTTAACCACAGGGCCAGAGATTTCCCATTGAATTTGATGGCATCAGCAACAAGAATCTTGGAATACTTCAAATCATGTTGGTTCAATCTAATATTCTCCAACCATATGCCTTCATCCTTAGGGCACTTGGAGCAACCTTTCTGGATCGTCTTTCTAGCCTGTTCATACTCCATTCTCGACTCCTCAAACCTAGCTCGGGCAATCCATCCATGTGGATTTTTGGAGTCTCCCTTTGTATAAGCATTGAGAATCGTGGCAATTTTCTCGGCCTCTTCGCCATTCATACCACCAGTGCCATTGGTGTCTGGAAGTTCCTTCAAGTACTCGCTGGCTGCATCATTCTCCTCACCATCGATATCAAAGTTTGCATCAATCTTTGATTTCAACAACCGTTCCCTCTCCACGGCTAAGGCACCGATATCAACAGTGGAATCCATTCCACTTCCACCAAGTCCGGTAATGAGAGTATCAGGAGCAGCGTATGTGACTCTATTCTTGGAAGCTTCCTGTCTTAATCTCTTGTTTCTCTTGGTCAAATCGCCAACTTCTGGTAGTGTAGCCCATTGAGTCTCACTCACTGAACTCAAATCCTTCTTTAGGTCCACAAACTGGTTAGAGATCCGTTGTAAGTTGGACTCCTCCTCAACATCATCAACTCGTACTCGTTTCTTGTTCCTCATTTTCAGACGTTCCTCGACTGCTTTATAAATTGCATCAGCCTCCTCGTCTTCTTTATCGCCAACATTTCCCAGCAATCCACCTTCATCCCCATCTTCGAACCTCTGATCATCAGAGTCCAAGTCGAGATTCAATCGTGTGGGCGGCAATCTTGCAGTACCAACATCCGATCGTGTGGTGAATCCCGTAGCACCACGGCCAATACCGGCAATATACCCTGGTGGTGCCTCTTTATCCAAAAATGAGGGACGCCTCTGTGACATTTGAAATGCTCTGTTGGCTCAGGTTTATTTGTTAATATTGAGATGATGGTCATGGTCTTAAGATTCTTTAATACATGTGTTTGTATTGACACGAATGGATGACAGAGCACCCAGACACCTCATTTCAGAGTGAAGACCCACACCCCAACACCATCATCAAGAGTTGATCAGAACTATTTGAAGTTAAGCCAGGTTTAGTAGCTGTAATCTCACTTAGAAGCTTTCTCAATCCAGCTATAAGATATCTCGCTATGAAAAGCATTAAAATACTTAAAAAAAAAGAAAAACTACAGAACATCTTGGAAAATAGTTATTAGAAAATCAAATATTTCCCAGTTACTATCCTAAACACTCCTTTGCTTTTTTAGATCATGAAATAAATGGCCTAAAATAAGCATTAAAACTCTCAAATAGCAAAATATTCCTCAGTTTACATTTGAAAAAGAACAAAGTCTTTCCATAAACCCACTAACGACAGAGATTTTGAATTTAAGATATTCTCGTGGTGTTCGGGTTTTATTAATGGTGTGCAGGTTAATTACAAAGATGAAGCCCTTTCAGATGCTCAACTCCCTCCTAGGAGATACTGAGACAATGTGAGTTCAATTCTACAGAAACCAAAGAAAACACCTACTAGTATCACAGAATATGCATATAATAAGTATGTATTACGACAACCATGTATCCTCACCCAGCTTTGACCAAATCTTTAGCGACAAGTACCTAAAAAGGAAAACAAAAACAGAGGCAGTGCACTCAATCAATCCTCATCCGAATCAGTATCCACAGGCTTAGGTGTTCCCTTTGGAGTACTTAACCATTCAATGTATCTCAGTCTTCTTCTCTCGTCTCTGGCCTTCTTCTCGTTTCTTGTCATCTTTTTCTTTCTGGTACGCACCTTAATGTTGGCTGGAGAGTCATCATCGTCCTTTCTCTTTTGGACAGGGACAGCTGGGGTTGAAGTACCTTCCTTGGAACCACCATCCTCGTATGCAGAGTTGTCAATCTCGGTATGACCCTTGGAGACCATAGTACCGTTCTCAACAATCCACTGCTCTGGACACAAGGCGGATACGAACTCACTGTTATGCGAAATCATCACAACACCACCAGACCAGTCTCTTATGGCAACAGCCAAACCACCAAGAGAGTCACGATCCAAGTAGTTAGTTGGCTCATCCAACACAAGCAAATGTGGATTGTTCCACATGGCACCAGCAATAACAACTTTGACCAACTGACCACCAGAGAGTGAGCCCATTGGTGTGTGATCAGCGATGTCACCATCAAGACCAACATCTTCAAAGTGCTTACGAATCACGGATGGAATCAACTCTCTGTAACCCAGACCCTCTCTGGAAGATTCGTGGTCATCAAACTTCTGGACAAGCTTACCGAAACCGTTCTCCATCAGTACCTCCTTAGGAACCCACGAGTTGTACTTTGGCAACCAGTACTTCCACTTGACCTCGTATTGGAAAGACTTTTTTAACTTTTGTCTTCCCACAATGGCCTCCAATTGTCTTGGACCACGACCATCGCCAATATCCAGCTGCTTCTCCATCATGGCCTTCTCCTCGTCGCTGATCTTTCTGGATTCCTTCAAAAGAACTTCACGGTCGTCACCGAATCTGTATCTCCACTGCAAGTACTGGTTGGCAGTCTTCTCCTTGTGCATCTCAACGTGCTGCAAAGCATGCTGAGCAATGTAACCAATACGCAAGTTAGGGTGCTTCTCAACCTTACCTTCCTGTGGAACCAACTCACCAGTCAAAAGCTTAATTAAAGTGGACTTACCAGCACCGTTTGGACCAAGCACAGCAACTCTAGAACTTAGGGACAACGAGCATGATACATGGGACAGGGATGGCTTTGAAGCACCTGGGTAAGTAAATGAAACATCGGACAAACGTGCCACAGCTCTAGTGTTGGACTTGACACCGCTCAAAATACCTGGGGGTGGGAATGCCATCTTGACATTGGAGTCTGTCAAAGTGTAGTAAGACTTACCTTCTGGTTTAACCTTGACGAACTCAGACAGGTTACCCTTATAGTTGACTAACTTCTTGTTCTCATAGTGAATGATGTCCGTACAGACAGTGTCCAAGAAACCGGAGTCGTGAGACACAATCAAAGAAGTGATATCAGTGTGAGTCAACAAGTAATCCTCCAACCAAGCAACATTAGCAACATCCAAATGGTTAGTAGGCTCATCCAACAAAAGAACATCAGCCTTCATTAGCATGGCTCTTGCAAGCTCCAACTTCATCTTCCAACCACCGGACAAAGAACCGACATTCTGGGCTCTTCTTTCCTCATCGAACCCAACATCGGCAAGAGCAGAGGCAATTTCCTCTCTGGAGACATCGGCCAACTCAGGGTCAGAACCAATGAAGGCAACCAAGTCCATTTCAGACTCGTCACCCTGCATCTTGTGCTCAACAAAGCAGGTTCTCAACTCAGACTTGTCTGGGAAGCCTTCCAACTGACCGTTGGCTATAGCTCTCATCAATGTGGATTTACCTGCACCATTACGACCACAAAGACCGTATCTGTGACCCTTCAAGAGTCTAAGGTTAGTCTTATTCAGAAGCATACGGGAACCGTAGGCCAAAGAGAAGTCAGAGTTGACGATCTCAATACCGTCGTCGGAGTTTTGGGCAACAGCATCTGGGGTGAACAGAGCTCTGAGCTTAGCAACAATCTCATCGGCAGTAGTAGAAGCGTCGGATTCCTCGGTTGAAATAGTTGGCAAAGCCATAACCAAGTACTCCTTCAATCTCTTCCAGTCGTTGACGTTGGCATCAGCAACAAGCACGGAAAGTACGTAGTTGTACAATGTCTCATCAGCGCTATACTTAGACTTATCCAAGAATTCCTCACCATGAGCCAAAGTCAATCTACCATTGAACGAACCTGTGTCCTTAGAGTCCTCCTGCAAAACATTCAGGGCCTTCTCAGCCAACTCTCTGACTTCTGGCAAAGCAGCGGTATCGAGCACCTTCTGGACACCAGGCATCAACAGTGGAATGAAAGATTCAATCTCAAAGGCATTGTTAACCAGTCTAGTCAAGTTCTCAACAACAATGACGGACTGGCGTAGTTGCTCCTGGGAAGAGGAAGACAAGTTCAAGGATCTAACAAGAATTGGAACTAAGAGAGACAATGCTGGTTCGGTGACCTCAGCAACAAAAGTGACAGAGGACAAAGACTTGATGCATTCTGGAACCTTATCGATATGCGCCAGCGTGTCAATGATCATGTCGTAACGAGGCTGTAAGTCCAAGTTATCCAACACCTTGACATAGGACTCCATGGTTTTGTGACCGGCCTTGGCCAACTCTGGCTTGAAATCGGTCGACATATCAGTCAAAACTGGCACGGACTCCTTGAAGGTGAGCTCAATTAGATCAGATGGTGCTTCTTCAACAATCTTGTCAATGATCTTCAGTGCGGCGACCTTAGATTGCCACTTAGCAGAGGACTTCAAGTATTTCAAAACGTGGGAAAGCAATACAGCTGTGAGGGCCTCGACGGGGAAGGCGCCGTAGATGGCATCAACAGCACCCTGAGCAGCTCTCTTAACATTGTTATCTTTGTCTGGGAAAGCGTCTAACGCCACAGAGAGCAATGGAAGCAAGTAAGCCTCCTTTGGGGTCTGACCAGCAAACTTTCTGGCAATGGTGGAGATAAGGAGCAGAGCAGACTCTCTTAACAAAGCGGCGTTCTTAGGCTTGATGAGCTTAGAACACACGTCATCCATCTTCCACTCAGCAATGGAGGAGACACCATGCTCAGAAATCTTCTCGGAGATAGCATTGACCTCAGTCTTGAGTTCGCCAAGAGTCTTGGCCTCCTTAATCTTGTCCAAGTTTTCGGTGATTGGAGAAAGTTCGAGCTTCTGTAAGGACTGGTTGAGGGAGGTGAGAGAAGTGGTAGACTGAGAAGGAGATGTTAACGCACTGTTCAATGGCGTAGAGTCCACAGAGCTGGTAGCGCTGAAATTCTGTTGTGGTGTGTTGGAGCGTGGACCTGGAGTTCTTCTTGTGTTGAGGTTGGCGTTCTGCTGAGCAGTGTACTGTTCATAAGACATGGCCTTCTTTTGGAAGTTATTTTGATATGGTTGACGCTGGTTGTTGTAGCCATTATATCCCTGGTTGTACTGCTGGCCATACGGAGCACCACCCTGGACACCTTGACCGGGAATAAACACATCAGCGTTGAATGCGTTAAATTTAGGAGGCATTAGTACTTCACTTTGTAGTTCTTAGCGAGTTATCCGAGGGGGTGTTTACCTGGGTGTTTAAAGGAGTGAAAACTCTTGATGAGCTTAGAATTTTTTTTTTATTTCTTTTTAGAAGCGCACGTGTGAAAAATGGCAGAATCCTTAAATAACAATACCGTAGTAGATATAGTGAATAATACCAGTGATTTAGCAGGACTGAGATGTATAAGAAAGAAGACAAGTATGACTATTTATATAATATATCACTTCAAAAGTGCTTAGTAATAAAAAAAATGCAATAAATCTGAACTTATATCGCCAACTGTCTCTGACACCCAATTCTCCTTGTGATCTGGGTCTAAACTTTGATTCTTCTCTGGAGAAGAACGAATAGCACAAACTTCGGACTTCATTTATGGCAAATACCTATCAATCAGCTGAGAAACCTCTATTCCTGTTTCGAGACACTTAAAAGATCAAAGAATATCACAAGTGAACGAATAAAAAAGAAAAATTCTAGAGGCCGTAGTTTATTTTCAAGACAGACTGATCACGTGATAACCACTTGAAGATAGACAAACCGAGGGCTCATCTCCCTTTCTCAAGTGAATTTTTTCTAAGGCCTTTTTTGTGCAGATCCAGAAAACATTCTGATATCCCGTTACGCTTTTAAAACACAACAGCGCTAAGTGCCGTGAAATACTATTGAGCCTATTAAATATAAGAGATTACACTCGAATTAACGCTTGTGCTTGGTTTTTTTAAGCCCTCATTTTCTTGTCCCTCCCACATTTATACAAGAAGCACACAGACCACTTAATAGACTAGTGCATTTCACGGGCCATGAGCGACTCTGTTTCCCTGAACTATACACGGGCTTCGGAGCGTCTCTCCGAATATGTTGACTTCTATTCCCAGAAGAAGTCCATCCATACTGACTTGCTTCAATTTGATACAAGCAAGTCCATCATTGACAATCTGAAGAAGTTGTCAGTTGCATCTCTTGATTCTTCACTCACTGTTGCATCTCTTTATTCTTTGAAGGAGATATTTTTGGATTTGGCTTCTCGCTGGATCGCTGATGAAACTGTTGAGCTCGAGTTTGCCAAATTGAAGCAGACTAAGCTCACAGTAAAGGGCTCTGTCATCATTGCTGCTCTAGGACGTATTGTGTCATTGGCCCCAGAGATTGCACCACTCTTGGAGTTTTATCTTGAACAGAACGACTTGTTCACACAGATAGAGCAACAACTTGATACAATCGATGAGAATGAGCTCAGAGAGGTGTTATTGGCTTTCCACAGACTGCTCTACGCTGACACCTCCAGATTTATGCGCTTTGTCTCTCCAGCAGTTTTGGCCAATATCCTTCGTTCAGATCATCCCAGTGTCTCAAAGTTCCTCTCTGCCCAGATCCTTGTCAGATACCTCAGTTTGTCCGAGAAGGCCAAAAACGACATGCTGAACAACTTTATTGGATCCACCACCAATCTCAAGGCCGAGTATGAGACAGATCTGAACGTTGACTACCGTTTCCTTTCTATTATTGAAGCCAAGCGTCTCTCCAATTTTGCATCTCTTCAAACTACACCAACTCGTGACTCCCTTGCAACAGACACTTTTATTAGCGTTGAGGCCACCACGCTCTCCCCATTTGTTGTGTCCGTTTGCGGTGTTTTGGTACCGAAAATCCACTTTGACCAATTAGTTACCAAGTCTGTTGACTTTGTGCCGACCGAGAGATCCATCACTGCTTTAAGATCACTTTCATATGAGATACAGCACTCGAGCCCTGTGATGCTTGTGGGATCTGCAGGTT
Source organism: Petasospora petersonii (assembly GCA_030574135.1). Taxonomy (NCBI): domain Eukaryota; kingdom Fungi; phylum Ascomycota; class Saccharomycetes; order Phaffomycetales; family Wickerhamomycetaceae; genus Petasospora; species Petasospora petersonii. The sequence continues at coordinate 20,612 of JAJMEM010000021.1, forward strand.
CTGGTAAGACCTTTTTGATCAATGAGTTATCCAAGTTTTTGGCTTGTGATAAAAGCTTGGTCAAGATCCACTTGGGTGAGCAGACAGATGCCAAGTTGTTGCTGGGTACCTATTCTTCTGGTGAGAAGCCAGGTACTTTTGAATGGAGGCACGGTGTTTTGACCACTGCTGTGAAGGAAGGTCGCTGGGTTTTGATTGAAGACATCGACAAGGCTCCAACCGAGGTATTATCCATCTTCCTCAGTTTGTTGGAAAAGAGGGAGCTTACAATCCCTTCCAGAGGTGAAACGATCAAGGCTGCTAATGGATTTCAGCTCATTTCTACCATCAGAAGCTCTTCTGACTTGAAGAGGGCCACCATTCCAGATCTTATAGGTTTGAGACTCTGGAAGACGCTTAAACTTGAGGACCCATCCAAGGATGAACTTCGTGCCATTCTTGGAGCCAAGTTTCCAGCTTTGCAGAGCATGATTCCTATGTTCCTTGTCCTCTACGAGTCCATACAGGCCACTTACAACAGCAAGTCCTTTTTGGTATTGAATAAAGGCTCTCATCCTCGTGTCATTTCAGTTAGAGATTTGATGAAGTTCTGCAGCAGAGTGAACGCCATCTTCCAGAACAATGGTATCACATCTACAGATCATCTATTGGATTCTTCGGTCATTGACAGTATCTTTGCTGAGGCTGTTGATTGCTTTGCTAGTGCCATTGCTGAACAGGGTGCTTTGAATCCATTGATCAATGCTATTGGCGAGTCCCTCCAAATTCCATCGTCTCGTATCCAGGTGTTCATTCGCAAGCATATTCCTGTGTTTGAGGATTACGAGGACCGCATTGTCATTGGAAGGGCGCATTTAAAGAAGGCTCCAAGTTCGCTGTACAAGAAGAAGAACACTGGTAACAATACGTCGTTTGCCAGAACCAATCACTCTTTGAGATTGATGGAACAGATAGGTGTTGGCATTCAGATGACCGAACCACTCTTGCTTGTTGGTGAGACTGGTACTGGTAAGACTACTGTCGTTCAACAGGTTGCCAAGATGATGAACAAAGAGTTGACGGTCATCAACGTTTCTCAACAGACCGAGACCGGAGACTTGCTTGGTGGTTTCAAGCCAATGAACACTAAAACTATTGCCGCTCCAATCCAAGAGACTTTTACCAACTTATTCCATTTGACATTTGCTTCTAAGAAGAACAAGACTTTCGAGGAAACGCTGCTCAAGGTTTTCAGCAAGAACCAGTGGAAGAATGTTGTTAAGTGCTGGCAGGGTGCAGTGAAATTGGCTAAGAAGCATCTTACTACATTGGAAAATGACAGTGAGGCCCCAAAGAAGAAGAGAAGAATTGACAAAACCGCGTTGCTTGTTCGCTGGAAAGAGTTTGAGGTCTCTGTCAAGAACTTCGAGGTACAGGCTCAGACCATGGACAATGCTTTTGTGTTCAATTTTGTTGAAGGTTCTCTTGTTAAGGCAGTGAGAAATGGTGGCTGGCTGCTTTTAGATGAGATCAACTTGGCTTCCCCAGACACTTTGGAATCCATATCTGACTTGCTCTCAGATGTTGCCTCTCAGAGATCTATCTTGTTATCTGAGAAGGGTGAGGTGGAGTCGATTCAGGCTCACAAGGACTTCAGAATCTTTGCTTGTATGAACCCAGCCACAGATGTTGGTAAGCGTGACTTACCTCAGTCAATTCGTTCCAGATTTACTGAGGTCTACGTTCACTCTCCAGACAGCGACATTGCAGATTTGTTACAGATCATTGACAAGTACATTGCCAGATTTGCTGTGAATGACGAATGGGCTGGCAATGATGTTGCATCGTTGTACTTGGAAGCTAAGAAGCTTGCTGAGTCTAACCAGATTGTCGATGGTGCCAATCAGAAACCTCACTTTTCCATTAGAACACTGACGAGAACTTTGCTGTACGTATGTGACATTGTGTCGATCTATGGTCTCCGTCGCTCATTGTTTGAGGGGTTTTCCATGTCATTTTTGACGTTGTTGGACCAGAAATCTGAGAAAATCTTGAAGCCACTGATTGAGAAATACACCATCTCGAGACTCGGCAATGCTCGTTCTGTTGTTTCCCAGATCCCGCCTGCTCCATCCGCTGAACAGGGTCAGTTTGTTCAGTTCAGACATTACTGGATGAAGCAGGGTCCATTCTCAGTTGTTGAGGACGCCAAGTACATCATCACTCCGTTTGTGGAGAAGAACATGCTCAATTTGGTCAGAGCTACTAGTGGAAAGAGATTCCCAATCCTGGTGCAAGGTCCAACTTCGAGTGGTAAGACATCCATGATTAAGTATTTGGCAGATATCACTGGTAACAAGTTTGTCCGTATAAACAATCATGAACACACCGACTTGCAGGAGTATCTAGGTACCTACGTCTCCGATGACGCTGGTAAGTTGACTTTCCAGGAGGGTGTTCTCGTTGAGGCTCTGAGAAAGGGTTACTGGCTGGTTCTAGATGAGTTGAACTTGGCACCAACTGATGTTCTTGAAGCTTTGAACCGTTTGCTTGACGACAACAGAGAGTTGTTTATTCCAGAGACGCAGGAAGTTGTTCATCCACATCCAGACTTCATGTTGTTTGCTACCCAAAATCCCCCAGGTATCTACGGTGGTCGTAAGGTTCTTTCTCGAGCCTTCAGAAACAGATTCCTGGAGTTGCACTTTGATGATATCCCACAAGATGAGTTGGAAGTAATTCTTCGTGAGCGTTGTCAGATTGCTCCATCTTACGCCAAGAAGATTGTTGAGGTCTATCGTCAGTTGTCTGTACAACGTCAGTCCTCCCGTTTGTTTGAGCAGAAGAACTCGTTTGCCACTTTGAGAGATCTGTTCCGTTGGGCTATGAGAGAAGCTGTTGGGTATGAGCAGTTGGCTGCCAATGGATACATGCTTTTGGCTGAGCGTGTGAGAAAACCGGAGGAGAAGCTCGTTGTCAAGCAAATCTTAGAGAAGGTCATGAAGGTCAAACTGGACATGGATTCATACTATGCTTCTCTTGAGAATTCTGAGCTGATGAAGATTGAGTCGTCAGTGGTATGGACCAAGGCCATTCGTCGCCTCGCGGTACTAATTGCTACTTCCTTGGCTAACAACGAACCTGTTTTGCTTGTTGGTGAGACTGGCTGCGGTAAGACCACTGTCTGCCAAGTACTTGCTCAGTTTCATGGGAAGAAACTGATTACCGTGAATGCCCACCAAAACACAGAGACGGGTGATTTACTTGGTGCTCAGAGACCAGTGAGAAATAAGAATGAGTTACAGAGTGCCTTACACCATGCGGTATCCGCTGCTCTCCAATCCATGGGTGTTCAAGCTGAGGGTAACGATTTGGATTCCTTGCTGGAGTTGTACGATTCTTCTGACTTGTCGTCATTGTCTGAAACTGTTACTTCCAGCATTTATACCCAGAGAGCTAGTATGAACGTGTTATTTGAGTGGACTGATGGTCCTCTTATTCAGGCTTTACGCTCCGGTGACTACTTCCTCCTTGATGAAATTTCTCTTGCTGACGACTCTGTACTGGAACGTTTGAACTCAGTACTCGAACCTGAGAGATCATTGTTATTGGCCGAGAAGGGTACTGATGACAGTTTTATCACCGCTGTGCCTGGTTTCCAGTTTTTGGCAACGATGAACCCAGGTGGTGATTATGGTAAGAAGGAACTATCTCCAGCTTTGAGAAACCGTTTTACGGAGATCTGGGTGCCTTCCATGGACGATTTCGATGATGTTCAAACGATCATTGAAAACAAGCTGATTCCAGAGCTGAAGGGTATTGCACATGTTATTGTCAAGTTCTCTGAATCCTTTGGTAAACAGCTTGGTGGTGGTAATGCTACATCAGGTGTCATTTCTTTGAGAGATATCCTTGCTTGGGTAGAGTTCACCAACTCTGCTTACAAGTCTACGGGCTCTATCAATGCTTCCTTGTTACACGGTGCCTCCATGGTGTTCATCGATGCTTTAGGTACCAACAACACTGCACACTTTGCCGAATCTGAAGAGAAGCTGAGAGAGAAAAAGCTTTCCTTTGTTCAGGAGCTGTCTGGCCTCGTTGGTGAGGATTTGACCCTGTACTACTCTGGTTCTGTTGAGATATCTGTCACTGACACGTCGCTGAAAGCTGGATTGTTTGAGATACCACGTGACATGTCGAGAGCTTCTCCGGAGCTTTTCAGCTTTGACGCTCCAACCACTGCGGCTAATGCAATGAGAGTTGTTCGTGCCATGCAGGTACACAAGCCAATCTTACTTGAAGGTTCTCCTGGTGTTGGAAAGACCTCTCTGGTGTCTGCTTTGTCAAAGGCCACAGGAAATCCTTTGACGCGTATCAATCTGTCTGAGCAGACAGACTTAGTTGATTTGTTTGGTTCTGATGCTCCAGTTGAAGGCGGAAAGACTGGTGAGTTTGTTTGGCGTGATGCTCCATTCCTTAGAGCCATGAAGGAGGGTGAGTGGGTGTTGCTTGATGAGATGAACCTGGCTTCTCAGTCCGTTTTGGAAGGCTTGAACGCATGTTTGGATCATCGTGGTGAAGCTTACATTCCTGAGTTAGACAAGTCTTTCCCTCGTCATCCAAACTTTATGGTCTTCGCTGCTCAGAACCCACAGTACCAAGGTGGAGGTCGTAAGGGTTTACCAAAGTCCTTTGTGAACAGATTCACAGTTGTTTACGTGGACACTTTGACTGCTGATGATTTGGTGATGATTGCTCACCACCTTTACCCACAGATCAGTTCTGAAGTTTGCTCTAAGATGATCTCCGTTGTATCTGCTTTAGAGAATGAGATTTGTGTCAAGAAGCTTTGGGGTGCTTCTGGTGGTCCATGGGAGTTCAACCTGCGTGATACTTTGAGATGGTTGGAGCTGTTTAATGCTCAGTCCCTTACGCAGATGTTATCACCTGCTGATTTCCTCGATTTGATTGTGGTTCAGAGATTCAGATCTGAGGAGGATCGAGCTAAAGCTCGCTCATTGGTCCAACAAGTGTTTGAAGATGAGGTTACTGACGAGAATTTGTTTGTTCTTGGAGACCAGTTCATCCAGTCTAGAAAGGCTGTAATGGAACGCTCTTCCGACCTCCAATTAACTTCGCACTCCAAACTGTGTCACTTGCAAACCAACTCTGCCATTGTCGAGTCCTCGATGCTTGCGCTCCAGCATAACTGGCCTGTCATTTTAGTTGGTCCCTCCAATGCCGGTAAGACAGACTTGGTGAGATATCTTGCTACTGTGTCCGGTTCTAAGGTTGTTGAGTTTGCCATGAACTCTGATGTCGACAGTATGGATATCCTAGGTGGATATGAACAACTGGATCTTACCCGTCAGGTCACTGCGTTTGTTTCGAAGTTGACAGAAACGGTTTGCTTGCTATTGTCCAAGCACTTCAAAAACTCTGACGCTGTTTTGGACGGAACTGTCGATTGTTTGCATCTGTTGACCTTCTTGACGAGATCTCACATCACGTTGGATAACTTTGACGATCTGTTTCAAAAGTTCACCGCATTCGAGGCTTCTTTGACTGCTTCTGATTCAATTTCCTGCCTGAGTTCTGAGATTAAGGCCCTGGAAGACCGTATCAAACAGTCTGAGGCTGTGAGATTTGAGTGGTTTGACGGTTTGCTTGTCAAAGCTGTCGAGCAGGGACACTGGCTTGTTTTGGACAATGCAAACTTGTGCTCCCCATCCGTATTGGATCGCTTGAACTCCCTGCTGGAGATAAACGGCTCGCTCATCATCAACGAGTGCAGTTTGGCAGATGGACAGCCTCGTGTCCTTCATCCACATCCAAACTTCAGATTGTTTTTGACCATGGATCCAAAGTTTGGTGAGCTGTCTCGTGCTATGAGAAACCGTGGCGTTGAAATATTTGTTCCATGTTTGGAGGACCGCTCCACTGAGTTTGACTCTGAGATTTTGGGCCTAGAGAAGGCAGCAAAGAGTGAATTCAAACAGCCTCTGGACACATTGCCCCTAAACACTACAAGTATTGTACCGGTGACTCGCTTTATTGAAACCTCTGACTCTAGCTCTCTCTACTTGGGGTTGACTTTGGATGTGCTTTCCAAGTCTGATGATTCTTCTACTCTTGCTGTCTCGCTGGCCACCACTGTACCTTTTGTGTTACACTCCACCATCACTGAGTTGTCTGTTGTAACTTCCCACTGTTCTGAGTTCTCTGCTGCAGTGACCGACTGTTTGAGGTTCATTGGTTCTCACTTGGACACTTTTGGCTCTATGGGTTTGTCCAGGGCTTTGTTCAATGCATACGCCACAGTTTCTGACAATGCTACTTCCATTGTCGGTGCTGTGAACTTCTCTACGTACCAGTTCCTCAATCCCTTGTGGAACGCCTATCTCTTGCCTGCTATCAATAATGGATTCAAGGACCCTTCTGAGCTGATTTACTTGTTTGAGGTTAGTGCTGATGTCATGGTTGCCATGGACTTGTTGAAACAGGTTGAGATAAAGGGAATGCATGGTAAGATATCTGAGTTGAACTACGTGGAGCAGACTGCTGCCATTGCCTCTGGTCGTAACGTGAAGGGAAAACCAAAGTTGAACATTTACAGCTTGTTGAAGGCTGTTTTGGATTATGTTCACTCTTTGATGCACACTCTTTCTGTAGAGACTATTTCTCATTCCACTGGTGTCTTGAAGTCCTTGAAGTTTCTTGTGATCATATGGAAGAACATCTTGGAGTCGAGTAGCGTGAAAGATGAGGCTAAAATTCGTGTGTATCAGAAGATGATGCGCCAATGGTCTACTGACTCTGCTGAGATTGCCGACATTCAAAAGTTCGTGTCATTGTTGAACTCATTTGAACAGAATTTGGCTTTGAAGAGAGGCTTGTTGATGACCCCAATATGGGAACAGTTCAGAGGATCTTATCCGCCAAACGCCTCTAGTTGGGCTGATCAGGATGATCTGTCTAAGTTGGCTTCACAGTTTGATGCTGTTGCTACTAAGCAGTACGCCGATGCAGACGATTTGATTAGCGATTTGGTGTCTTCCATTCTGGGATTGAACAACATGATCGTTACTGGTGAGATTGCTGATGCCTCTGCCGTTTTTGAGACATTGAAGACCGGCTTAGAGAAATTATCCTCATCATCTTCCAGGTTTTTGGTGCAGAGATCACATAATTTCCAGGAAAGCTTTGAGTTGCTTTTCAACTTTGTCATTGCAGAGAAGAAGTCTATCGACGCCGATGTTGCCAAGTTGGCTCATTACGCTGGTATTGGTGCTTCTGCTTTGCTTACTATGGAACGTGATGTCTATCCAAGGTTATTTGACTCCTTGTGGGCTAAGACATCAGATGGTTATGTCTCCAAGACCTCAGGTTACTTCACTGGGAAGTTCATGGAGTCTGTATTCCTCAACATCGGGAACTACAACGACTTCACTGCCGATCAGTTGGATCAGACAGTCAATGACTCTCTCTATTTCTTAAAGGAGTTATTGAAAAACTCGGAGGCTGTTGTTTCTAACAAGATACAGAAGCAAAAGCAGGTCTTGCTCGAGTGGTACGCTAAAATCCTTATGCTTGTTGATGGTGTTCATAACTCTGCTTTGTCGATTGAGCAATTGAAGGAGTCTTCCAAGAACACTTCTAACGCCTTCTTTGATTCCATTGCCGCTTCATTCTTTGTTCCAATGTTGGACCTTCTCTCTACTGTTTCTTCTATTGAGCAATTAGGTAAGTGCTGGGTTCTTTTTGCAATTGGTTTGATCCAGCTGTACGTACCAGACTCTGCCTTTGATCCAGCCATTGAGGACCACATCCTGTTTGAGAACTACGAGAAGAAGAAGCAGTTCTGTGATACTCTAGCTCAAGGCATGAGGACAATTCGCTCTGTTCATTTCGGTGATAGTGAGATCTTTTTGGAGAGATATTTGCCATCTGTGGATTCTTCTCAAGTGCCTTCCAAGCCAAGGGTCTTCAGAACAAAGATCTCCATTGATGGGTTGTTTGATGAGTGGGAATCCTTTATGAACTCTACGTTGAATTTGGAGTCAATGAAGTCATTCTTGTCACAATATGTTGATACTGAGTTGTCTTTGCTTGAACAACAAGTTGAGTTGTTCCAGCAGAACTCCTCCAACTTTGTTGAAAGGCTATGCTCGAAGTTTGGTCACTTCTCTGACGTTAACGACATCTTTAAGGGATACATATTTGCCCTGAAGCTCGGATTTGACCTCATATTGGAGTCCAAGAGAGCTTCTAATGCTACCTACCAGACCTCCCCACTCTGGTTCATCTCGTCGAGTGCATTGTCTACACTGCAAATTTCTGAGCTTGGTGTTGAGACATTTAACTCCTTTTGCAAGACCGTTGATGTTGAATCCTTCATTGGCGAGCAGATTTTAAGATTTATGCTCAACCAACTGATTGGTCAATCTGGTAAGGCTGCCTTGTTGTCCTCGGAGACTCAGCATGTGTTCCAATCATTGTACTACAGGTGGTCTTTGAGAAGAGCAAGACAGGAGAAAAAAGAGCAGGAAGAGGGTTCTTTGTTTAAGTATCATGATGATAGTGAGTCTGATGAAGAATTCAAGGCCATGTTCCCAGACTATGACGAGTTTGTGGATATGGACAGTGGTATTGTAGTCAAGTCCTCGAACACCTTGGATGAAGAGACGTTTGCTTTGGCCAAAAGATATACGTCTGTGATGTTGGATGATAAGTTCACTGTTTCTCTCAGAGAGTTGATCGATGATGGTTCACTGGTTGCTAAGCGTGTTCTGGAGTCGTCTGGAGTTGATTTCCAGCACGGTTTCTCTGATGTGTCCACTATGATCTCCATTGTCATCAAGTTGTCTGAGTCCATTGATGCTGCCCGTGTCTCTTCCAAGACCGACAATGTTGACTTCTACAGAGGCTATAGTCCAAGTGAGCTCAAGAGATCCACTGACATGATCAAGAGGTTGCTTGGTTCTGTGAACACGCTACTTGAACAATGGCCGGAACACGCGACATTACAGACCCTGAACAGAATCTGTCGTGAGTACCTCAACTTCCCTGTTCGTACCACAATTGCCAGACTCATTCAAAAGATTGAACAGATTTACACGTTTGTTGCTGAATGGGAGAAGTATGCTGCTTCGCATGTGACTTTGAAGGCCAACTTTGATGAGATGACATCCCTGATCGTTACTTGGAGAAGACTAGAGCTTTCTTCATGGAAGTCTTTGTTTGACCATGAGGACAAGACTAGAGAGCAGGATATTGGCAAATGGTGGTTCAACTTGTTTGAGACGATTGTGTTGCCATTGTACACTGAGGATGAAGAGCTGGACCTGTTGAAACTTGTTTCCTCTTTGAACATCTTTGTGTCTAAGTCCACTTTTGGTGATTTTGTGCCACGCTTGAACTTGCTCAAGGCCTTTGCGATCCACGTTTCCCTAATTTCACCAGATCATGCCCTCAACAATACTTTAAAGAATATTGTGTCTTACTACTCCCAGTTTGAGCGGGTGATTATGGATCAATTGAACGAGGGAAGAAGAAAACTTCAGAAAGATGTTGAGGAAGTGATCTTGCTTGCTAGTTGGAAGGATGTGAATATTGATGCTCTGAAACAGTCTGCTCGTCGTTCTCACCAGGCACTGTACAAGCTTGTGCGTAAGTACCGTCAGTTGCTGCTCACAGATATCAGCGGTTTGATCGAGTCTGGTATTCCAACTTCTCAGAAGGTTGTTGTCCACGTTGACAAGGTGACAGTTAAGCCGCACCACATTGATATTGAGGAGGCTGTTACTGCTTGCCAGGAGATTCAACAGTGGGTTGAGAGACCACAACATCTCAAGAACGGTACGCTGATCAACGCCAACATGGCTGTGTACAAGTCCAAGATTCAGAACCGTTGTTACCCATCATTGCTGGAGTTCGCCAAGGAATTGACTGAAGAGATGGAAGTTTTGAAGAAGGAGACTCCATCTACTTACTCAGAGGAGAACAAGAAGGCTATTGCTGCTCTCAAGACTCAGAAGATGAAGTTGTTGTCTGACACTCTCAAGGAATTGAAGAGAATTGGATTGAAGTCTCAGCTAAGAGAAGATATCCATAAAGTCCAGTCTTCTGCCTCATTGATCCTTTCCGAGTCACAGTCTTTCAATGGTGGTATTTTGGAAGGTTCTGATACCTACTTCTTCAGAGTCGTTGACCTGCTACCTCGTTTGAGAGCTGCTGTCTCAGAGATTGCCCAGGATGTTTCTCCAGCTGATTTCGAGAAAGGTTTGGCTATTGTGGAGAGTTTAATGTTCTACCTGATCAAAAACAAGAGACCATTGAACCAACTGGCCCAGGCATTCCACAGAATTGATAACTTGCAGACTCAGCTAGAGGACATTTGCAAAGACGATGAGGACTTCCTTGTTCCTCGTTCCCACATAGAGTTGTCCATTGAGGAGGCCACAGAATTGTTGCAGTTCTTGCCGCAGGTTCTGGACCTTGCCTGTGAGGTTTGCTCCATTTGCTCTAGACTGGGTGGTATTCCAGTTGACGCTTTGGTATTTATGAACATGAGGGCCACTGTGCTCGAGTTGTCTAGTACTTTGAAGTCCCCATGGAAGTTCTCTTCGTCTGTTGTAAAAAAATTGGAGCTTCTACCGTTGCAACTATCTGGCTTTGCTGATGACTTGCTCAAGTGGAAGTCAGAGCACAAGACTGTTGCGTTCATTGCTGATTATGTTATCCAGTGGATGGAGTCGCACACTATTTCTCCTCCTGTTGCTCCTAATGGTGTTACTAGAGTTGATGTACAGGACTTAGATGAGAGTCTTCGTAAGATGTCCAGCAGAATTTTGGTTGTGTTCCAGAAGATTACCAAGTGTTTGGATGAGAAGGTTGTTGAGTTTGATGATGACAAGTGGTTCACCAAGACTCAGAAAGAGTTGATTGATCTTACCAAGTCTCTTCACTCTGGAACTGTTTCAAAGTCCCTTGAAGAGTGCCTGACCTATTTATCTGGGCTGTCTTCTGAGGGTGTGTCGGCTGTGAAGCCATTGTTGAAGTTTACTCAGATCTTCTTGAACAACTACGCAGAGCTGTTGACTATTGTAATGAACAAGATGTTAACCAACTACGTCGATGTTTCTCGCTCGACCTATATCTTCTCCACCACTTTGTTGTCTTTGGCCAAGGACGGTTTCTGCTCCCCAGAGGAGCCACAGGACTCCAAGGAGTCTGACAACTTGCAGGATGGTACTGGCTTAGGAGATGGCGAGGGTGCTCAGAACAACTCCAACGATGTTGAGGATGATGAAGATTTGTCTGAGCAAGCCCAAGAGCCAAACAAGGATGAGAACAAGAACGATGAGGAGGATGAGAATGACGATGCTGTTGATATTGAAGGTGATATGGCTGGTAATATTGAAAACTTGTCTGACCAAGAGAAATCTGATGATGAAGACGAAGATGGGGATGAAGAGGAGTTAGACGAGGAGATTGATGATTTGGACGATATGGATCCAAATGCAGTCGATGATAAGATGTGGGACGAAGAAGCCAAGGAGGACAAGAAGGAAAAGGAGTCTGATAAAATGCCAGACAATTCTACTGCCGATGACGTTGAAGCCAAGGAAGATGACGCTGAGCCAGAGTCCAAGAATGAGAAGAATGATCAGAAGGACCAACAATCTGAAGAACAGGGAGATGATGAGGAGAATGAAGAGAACGAGGATGGTGATGACGAAGACGATGTTGGCCAACAAGATGATGAGGTACGTAACGAAGAAGATACCGAAGAGCTAGACCAGAACGTTCCAGAGATGGACGCTTTGGAGTTGCCTGAAGATATGAACTTGGATGATGATGATGAAGAAGGGGATGAAGCAAAGGAAGAAGAAGAGGCTGGTGCTGATGAGGATATGGATGACGCCATGGACGTTGATAATGACGATGAACAAAAAGAAGAAGATGTTGAGATGTCCAAGGATGATAAGGAAGAAGGTGAAGGGGACGAGGATCAGGAGCCAGAAGATATGGATGTTGCCACCACTGCTGATCAGGAAGAAGGCCAAGATGAAGAACCAGGACAAGAAGAGGATGCTATTGAAGGTGCTGCTGACGAGGACAACTCTGATAATGAGGACTTGAAGGATGGTGACCAGGCCAATGAAGATGAACAAGATCAGGAGGAGAATGGCGACCAAATTGAGGGTCTTGACGGTGCTGAGGGTGAGAATGACGACGAAGTTGATCAAGATGTTGCTGTCGAGCAACAATCCGGTTCAAAAGGTCAAGGTTCACAAGCCGAGGCATCTGAAGAACAGGAGGACGTCGGTGCCAGTGGCATGGCCTCTCATCAACAGGATCAGGAGACACATGATTCTGAGAGTAACGATGCCAAGAGAGATGAGGTGCGCGAGTCCTTGAAACAGCTCGGTGACTCAATGAAGGAGTTCCACCGTCGTCACCAGGAGATCTTGGAGAAGAATGAGAAGGACGAGATGAGTGAACAGAAGGCCAACGAGAGACCAGATGAGTTTGAGCACGTCGATGGAGAGAACGCTGAGAATGATACTCAGGCTCTGGGTGCTGCCAACAAGGACCAAGTATCTTCTATTGACGATGAGATGGCTATTGATGACGATGAGGACGATGCTGAACAAGATAAGAAGCCAGAGGATGCTGAGGTTAAGGAAGAAGAACCTGAGGGCGAAGAGGTGCAAGATGATGACGTTGAAGAGGTTACTGAGTCTGCTGAACAGCCAGATGAGTTCAACGGTAAGACTAAGGGTGGGTTCATTGGTGAGAGAAAGATAGAGACGGCTGATGACGGTGACTTCTTGCACGCTGAGTTGGACGAAGGTGATAGTGACGAAGAGATTGAGACCGTTGTCAAGACAGAGGCTGGTGAAGGTGAGCCAATGAGAAGTTTGGATGAGGCCAGAGAGCTGTGGAGAAAGAGTGAGATGGATACACAGGACTTGGCTGCTTCTCTGTGTGAACAGCTGAGATTGATTCTTGAGCCTACCTTGTCTACCAAGCTCAAGGGTGACTATAAGACTGGTAAGAGACTCAACATGAAGAGAATTATCCAGTACATTGCCTCAGATTTCAGAAAGGACAAGATTTGGTTGAGACGTACAAAGCCATCCAAGCGTCAGTACCAGATTATGATCTCCGTTGATGACTCAAAGTCTATGAGTGAGTCCAAGTCGGTTGATTTGGCCTTCCAGAGTATTTGCTTGGTGTCCAAGGCATTGACGCAGCTGGAGTCTGGAGGCCTGTGCATTGCCAAGTTTGGCGAAAATACCCAGGTTGTTCATCCATTTGAGAAGCAGTTCAGTGGTGAGTCGGGTGCCCAGATCTTCCAGAAGTTTGACTTCCAGCAGACTCGTACTGATATCAAGAAGCTCGTGATGCAGTCCATTGACATCTTCCAGAATGCTCGTGCTATGGGAGATGCTGATTTGTGGCAGCTGGAGATCATTCTGTCTGACGGTGTTTGTGAAGACCATGAAACGATCCAAAAACTGGTTCGCCGTGCTCGTGAGGAGAAGATTATGCTTGTATTTGTTATCATCGATGGTGTTAATAACGAGTCCATCATGGACATGTCGCAGGTCAAGTATGTTCCAGATGCTAATGGTCAGATGGTCCTGAAAGTTGACAAGTACCTTGACAGCTTCCCATTCGAATTCTATGTTGTTGTCCATGATATTGCAGAGTTGCCTAACATGTTGTCGTTGATTCTTCGCCAGTACTTCTCGGAGTTTGCTTCTAACTGATCTGTTTTGTTCTGTTGAAGGTAGAGTCTTATAAAGGATAAGATAGCTTGTGAATAATTGTATATTAGGTTTGTATTTTTGTATTAGATTTAAATGTTGATCCTTAGAATCAATCGTAAATCGTTTCCTGATTGGGAAACAAAAAAGAAAAAATATGTGTCAAAATCCTAAAAAGAGTAATAAAAAGAAATATTTTTCCTCAAGAAAAGAAAAGAAAAGAGCGCTTAAAAAAAGACAAAAAAGTATAAAAAGGATGAACACCCCATTTTGCTTTAAAGAAAAAAAAACCTTAAGAATCTATCAAACCAAAAAAAGAAAGAAAGAGCATGTCAAAACAACCAATCAAATCATCATATTTCAGTAGCTTTCTTGGAATGGTAACCGGGAAAGTCTCCAAGACTGCCGCCACACCCAAACCTGATCCACGAGGGCCATCAACCACGTTCCTCAACCAGTCAAATACAACATCATACACCGTGCGGCCTAACAAAGCGATACCGAAGCAGTTCTCTACACCGGACTATTACAAGTTCCTCTACTCATTCTCCTCATATGCTCATCACGGTTCCATTCGAAAGCCCGTCGTGAATTCCATGATGGACCTCATGGATCATTCGGATCGGTTGGCGATGCTGCCACGCCGCCGGCTATACGGCAACCCATACGAGACGTTGAGTATAAAGAATGGAGATGACGCTATGATAGTGGCGCCAAACTTGCTTGGTGTTGCTGATGGTGTTAGTGGTTGGTCGGGTGGCCACGCTGACTCAGGTTTGTTTGCTCGCTCCTTCTTGGAGAACATTAGCAGAAATTTCGCTGAGCTGGTGCACAAGAACAAGGACCAGCTCTCACTTGTAGATGACTGGATGTTGAAAAGTGCATTGGACAAGAGTTATCAGGAGAGCTTACAGGTGATGGAACGTGAAGAGTTCAAGGGAAGTTCCACCTTGGTGCTTGGTATGATCTTGGATCGCAAGTTGAAAGTGTTCAACATTGGTGACTCCAAGCTGTTTGTGATACGTCATGGCGAGTCCATTGCCACCAGCAAGGAACAGTACATTAGTAATTTGTGCCCACAACAGGTGGGTACTACCAAGGAACAGAAGCTACCTTCGTCGGTGGTGGAAGTCAAGGATGTTGAGTTGGAGAATGGAGATTTACTCCTTCTTTGCTCGGACGGTGTCACAGATAACCTCTACGAGGACGAGATCATGGAGCTGGTGAACAAGAAGCTTAACAGCGAGAAGACGAATCTTGGTGAAGTATGTCATTCTCTTATGGTGAAGTCTAAGTCCGTTGCGTTCGACAATTACTGTGTTTCGCCGTATGTCGAGAAGGTTAATGAGCTGAGCAATGACTTCATCACTGGAGGTAAGCTCGATGATATTTCCGTGTGTTTGGGAAGAGTGGTTCTTAATGAGTAATATTTCTTTTTTCTTTTTATCTTTAATATGGGGTTTTACATAAAATACGGATAACAGAACGGTTTTTTTAATGGTTAGTAAAAATTATCTGGGATTGATTTCTATTGTTTTGTAGCCTTATATTGTCTAATCATCATACAAGTATTTATACTGCCTCTTTAGTAAGAGCCCATGAACACCCGGACACCACTTAACGTTTTCGCGTCGCAAAAAGTAAACAAAGAGCTTCCCGTCATCACCATGACAAAAGCAGACTTTTTTAGAACAGTTTTGACTACAGCTATAAGAAAACCATGGATGTGAATTACTGCATTTCCTCTCTGAACAAATCTTCACAGAGTCTGAAGACTTTGTACTTCCGCCCACCAGGGATCTTCACAAATGCCTTGATTACGAAACCACAAATTACGTCACTACTACGAGATGCTGATACACACGAAAACAGTCTCTACTCAGTGGATACACACGGAAGAGTGGAAAGGAAGGACGGTAAACGAGGTGTTGTTGACAGACTGAATGACGAGATGATGGATCTGGATTTGGGTGTTGTAGAGAGACAGAGTGCCGTCATGATTCCCAGAGGATACGAGACTACTTTCGAGAATTACGAGAAAGAGGTGAAAAACCTTTTAGGTGACTTTGAAGAGACATATGATGTTGATGTTCTTTCCGAGACTATGATCCAACTGCTTGAGAAGTATCCTGTTGAAGGGATGAAGGAAGAGGTGATTGCGTGCAAGGAGAAGTGGGATATGTTGAAGCAGGAGATCATGGAAGGCGAGGAAGTGCTCGAGAGACAGAGGAGACAGCTCAACATGTTAAACAAAACGTTAGATCAACATTCTGGCTCAATAAATGTTGCTGGTAAGGCTAAAAAAACTGCTAAAGAGCTAATTGAGCAGGAAGAGGCGGAGATAAAAAGACTTGAGGAAGAGCTGGCCTTAAAGCAAAGCTGACACAACGCGTAATGATCAATGCTACTCCTGATGATACACTACACATCCTTTAAATGACCGTAGAACCATCTAATTTTGTATAAGTCACCTCATCCTCCAATAATAACTCGCCATTATTTCCTCTACCCCAGGCTTTTTCCACATAAGTCAAAGTTCGCGGGAATTCCAGATGCGCTTGGCTGGGAAGGGGAGATTGCCACTTTCCACTTTGATCTCTTACACTCTCAGTTGCCAACACACACACTGATTCCAAGCATTGAATGGAATCTGGCACGTATTAAGGGGGGTGACTGTGTGTATTTTCTCTTTTCTGACAATAAGTTCACCTAATTGTAACCCCATAACGCTGTCGATCCACTGTATCACCGCTGCCAATCACCATAGAGCATTCGCATCTCAGCACAATGAGCAACTCTACCAACACAGACATCTACGCCACTACACAGCGGTTTTCGAAGGCAGTGGCGACCACAGCTTCTGCTCTGATAACTGATGATCCGCTGCTATCGAATTCAAGCTACAGGAAGGCGATGAAAGATGCCCTTGGCGCCAACTCAATGGCGCTGCAAACGTATAATAAGTCATCTACTGAATACTTCAAGAACAAGTTCACCTCGTCCAAGGCGGCTTTTAAAGTGCTAACACACATTGATGATGATCTATTGAAGGAGTTGCCAGAGAAGCAGTCAGATATCTCCTTGTTCCAAGGCTTTAACGCGGCATTACCGGATATCGACGAAGAAATCAAAGTCTCGAATGAGTTGCAAGGCGATCTGTTCAACATCAAGGGAGATGAGGAGGAGAAAGAGTTCAGACTACCGAATGGTATCACTAGACAGAAGATACTTGATTTACCCTCGTCAAAATTGACGTCTTTCAAATCCACACTCTCGTCACAGTTGGATTTATTGGAGATCCGGAAGAATCTAGCTGCTTCTGAGATCATCGAAATTGATAATAAGATGGCCAAACTACAGAACTTGAGAAAGATTGTATTTAAGAGGATCGAGAAGCTGGAACAAAATGAATTATTTGTGGAGAGTCATTTGGAAGATGTCAATGAGCGATTAGAATTTCTACGTGACCATCAAGAAGAGGATAAGAATGAAGAGACGAGTGAAGTCAGCACAGAAGAAAGAGATGAAGAAGACAGCGAGGAAAGTGAAGAAAAAGATACACAAGTACCATTACTATCACAATCTGTTTATGGCAAATTACAAGAACGTCCACCAATATTCCGCAAAACACACAGATCTCGCAAGACAACGCCGACGTTACAACAATATTACGAACCTGGAACGTGCATCAAGTCAATCCGGGCTCACGATGAAGCTGTCAACTGCTTTGATTTCGATATACCATTTGGAACGCTGGTCTCTGCTTCTTTAGATAACACAGTCAAGGTATGGGACATGAGTCGGGGCAAGATGCTTGGGAAGTTGGAAGGTCATAATGCTCCAGTTTCTAGCTTGCAGATGGAGGATTCTCTGGTTGTCACTGGTTCATTGGATGCATCATTGAAGCTTTGGGATTTGTCAAAGCTGAGCGATCCATTATGTTACTCATTTGAGTCCCACATTGAAGAGATTACGGCATTATCCTTCCACAATTACAATTTGGTGAGTGGGTCTCAGGACAGAACTATTAGACAATGGGACATGCAGACAGGTCATTGCTTACAGACAATTGACATTTGGCCTCATCTTAACACGTCAGATCACTCCATCATTAGTGACAGAACTAATCCTTTTATTGGTGCCTTACAGACGTACGATGCTGCTTTAGCAACCGGTACTTCCGACGGCATGGTCAGACTCTGGGATTTGAGATCCGGTGAGGTTGTAAGAACTCTTGTTGGTCACACTGGTCCTGTCACCTGCTTACAGTTTGATAACCGTCACTTAGCCACGGGTTCCAAGGACAGATCGATTAGAATTTGGGACTTGAGAACTGGTGGCATCCATGACGCTTTCGCATATGAGAGTGGTATCACATCACTGCAGTTCGATCAAAGAAGGATTGTATCTTCGAACCAGGAGAGTACCGTGAAAATTTATGACAGATTTGATGAGAAGCACTCTTCTATTGGGGAGGGATGTGTGGTCAACTTCGTCAGGTACAAAGAGGGATACCTCGTTGAAGGCCGTGAAGACGGAATGATTGGAATGTGGGCTATTTAAAATGAGAAATATATAAAACCCAGTCCGCTGTATGACTTACTGCTATGTAAATAATAAGAACTATATACTCATTTCATTTATATACTCTATTTATAAACATAGTAGAGAGAGAGAAAACATCTGCCGTGCACGTGATCACTTCGCCCTTCAAACAAACCCGAACATTTTTGATCGCGAAACAATTTTGTCGCGCAGAGCCGACGCGGTTCATTTCGATGGCGACTTTTTTCCTGACGTTTGTTCACTCTAGAAGGTTTTAATTAAGAACAAGGTTCAATTGATTTTGATTGACAAGCTTATACTACCAAAAGAAGATGAATTTTGGAGGTCAGACACCAACCGTTGTTGTCCTGAAAGAAGGCACTGATACGTCCCAAGGTAAGGGACAGATCATCTCCAACATCAACTCATGTCTCGCCATTCAGGATGCTTTAAAGCCAACACTGGGTCCATTGGGCTCTGATATCCTGATTTCTGATGGAAAGGGAAAGACCACAATCTCTAATGATGGTGCTACCATTTTGAAGCTGCTGGATGTTGTGCATCCAGCTGCTAAGATTCTTGTGGATGTTTCAAGAGCCCAGGATGCCGAAGTTGGCGATGGTACCACATCGGTGACGATCCTCGCTGGTGAGTTGTTGAAGGAGTCTAAGCAATTCATTGAGGAAGGAATTTCCTCCCATGTTATTACAAAAGGATACAGAAAGGCCCTTGAGCTGGCTATGATCAAGATCAATGAGCTTTCCCAAAAGATTGATAAAGAGAGTTCCACACCACAAGAGTACCGTGATTTGCTTGAGCGTTGTGCCAGAACTGCCATGTCCTCGAAGCTGATTAATAACAACGCCCAGTTCTTTGTTAAGATGGTTGTTGATGCCGTGTTATCACTGGATCAGGACGATTTGAATGAGAAGCTGATTGGTATCAAGAAGATTCCTGGTGGTGGTATGGAGGACTCAAAGTTCATCAACGGAGTTGCCTTCAAGAAGACGTTTTCCTATGCTGGTTTCGAGCAGCAGCCAAAACAGTTCACAAACCCAAAGATTCTCAACTTGAACCTAGAGTTGGAGTTGAAGGCTGAGAAGGACAATGCTGAAGTGCGTGTGGAGAAGGTTGGCGACTACCAGGCCATTGTGGATGCTGAGTGGCAGATCATTCTCAACAAACTCAAACTGATCGAGGAGTCTGGCGCGCAGATCGTTCTGTCCAAGCTGCCTATCGGTGACTTGGCTACACAGTACTTTGCCGATAGAAACATCTTCTGTGCTGGAAGAGTTGCTGCTGAGGACATGGAGCGTGTCATTTCCGCTGTAGGAGGGTCTATCCAGTCAACACCGACAGATATCAAGCCAGAGCACCTGGGAACATGCGAGTATTTTGAGGAGGTTCAGATCGGATCAGAGAGATACAACATTTTCAAGGGCTGTCCGCAGGCGCAGACGTGTACTCTGATTTTAAGAGGTGGTGCTGAGCAGGTGATTGCTGAAGTTGAGAGATCATTACACGATGCCATAATGATCGTCAAACGTGCTCTGCAGAACAACGAGGTTGTTGCTGGTGGTGGTGCCGTTGAGATGGAGGTGTCCAAGTATCTCAGAGACTACTCTAAGAAGATTGCAGGTAAGCAGCAGCTGATCATCAGTGCGTTTGCCAAGGCCCTCGAGATCATTCCAAGACAGTTGTGTGACAATGCTGGCTTTGACGGTACTGATCTCTTGAACAAGCTCAGAATGGCGCATGCCAAAGGTGAGAAGTGGGCTGGTATTAATTTCCGTACTGAGGCTGTTGGTGATAATTTTGCCGAATTCATTTGGGAGCCAGCCTTGGTGAAGATAAACGCCTTGGCCTCTGCCACCGAAGCTGCCGTTCTGGTGCTGTCTGTTGATGAAACCATTAAGAACAAGGAGAGTGCTGCTCCAAATGCCGGCATGGCTCCTCCTCCGGGAAGAGGCCGTGGTATGCCAATGTAACCTACAAGAATGAGCGTATAATTCTTCTTTTCTTTGATATATTCCCATGTAGCACCATGTAACATAATGTAATATATATATATATATATATTCACTCTTCTTCAGAACTTGTGATATCCTCTTCATCATTTTGGCCAGCCATTGTTCTGAAGTTCATTGGTCTTCCCCGAGGAATTGGGGACGCTGAAGCCTTGAGCTCCTCAATCAAACTGTCGTTTGAGTCCCTCTTCTTTTGAGACAATGGACGTTCTTCAACCGTGATGAAGTTGTTCTCATCGCTGAGAACTTCCTCCAACTCGTCGACTAAGTCACCGAACTCACCCTCACTGTCATCGTCGTCTTGCTGTGACATTGTCGGTGTTGGTGCTTTGACGGAAGGAGGTCTCTTTCCAGCTAAAACTGGAGACTTTATCTTTGATTTGGTTGTGGATGCGGATTTGGATGTGGATGACGAGTGTCTCAATGGTGAAGTTGCCGCTGTGGTTCCTTCAGAGTATGCAGCAGACAAAGGTGATGGAGCAGATGGCTTCGTGGACGACACCTTCTTTGGTGACCCAATCTTCGAGAGCGGGACGTCTTCTTCCTGAGCAGTCAATGTGGTTCTCTTCAATGAGCTTGACGACTCCATTGGGGAGCGAGACCGTTTCGGTTGAAAAACGGAAGGTTCCTTTCGTCTCTTGACCTTCTTGACCTGTGGTGCTGTGGGTGCTGTTGCAACTGATGACGATGATGGCGGCGATCCTGTTGATCCCGTTGATGATGCTGATGTAGCAGTTGATTCAGTTGGTGCCGGTACTTGTTTCTTGACAGTCTCCTCCACCACTCGATCAACCATTAATGTGACACCACACTTCATAATCTCAAATGACTTGTTCTCTTCGTTGAACATCACCACGCACTCCAAGTTCTGCGACCGGGAAACACTGCCAGTCATAGACACCTCGTGGTCTTTAGATACGCCTTTCATCTTGAAAGAGTCTCCATTGATGGTGACCTCTTTGGCATTTGATTCATCAATCTCTGGTTTATCCTTGTCTTTGTAAAAAGAACAGTGTTAATACAAACGCTTAAAATCAGAGGGGATGGTCATATACTCACAACGCAAACTCATCAGTTCTGGACCGTCACGCCCTAACCCTGAAGAGGGCCCGGAAAGGTATGCCAGCACAGCATCGCTGAGCACCAAGTCGTATTCTCCGTCCGGAAATTCCATTGATTAAGTACGTTCTTGACTTTGATTCTGAACACACACTGAAAAATGGGGCCTTCTAAAGTAACAAGTATTAGGGGAGAGAGGGTGAAAAAAAAAGAAGCTGGGGGGGGGGGAGGTGAAAGTACCTGTGTGTGTAAAGGTCTGGATAAAGGTGCCCGAACCATGGCTGCTTTAGGTACGTACGTACGAAATTGGTTATCTCCGCTTTGTAAGTTTCTATGTATTGTAGTTACTCAAATCTAAATAAAAGAACTACAACTTAAGCTGTATGGATGTCCAGAACAAGACGCTCATTTCATTCAATTAGACTGGTTTCTTTTTTTACCACCCTTGTGCCTGTGAGATACACCTCAGCAGCTCATCAATACAATCAAGCGACTCAGTGACGATACTCATGTTGATCTGGGTATCACTTCTTTCCGTGAGATGTGATGCCTGTGCTTTATATCTCTCCACAACACCAACTACAAAGTTCTCATAGACATTAGAGAGGTGAGGGAAGTTGGATCTGAGAATAAGCAAGTCCTTGATGATCGACACGGCCAGTAACAACGAGGAGCTAGCAACAAATGTCTTGTCGCCTACGACAAGGGACTTCTTGTGCGACGACTCCTCATCCTTGGCTATAGGCTCAACGGCAACATCTCTATTAATATGAGCCAGCTCCTTTTTCCATGGTTTCTCAGGATCCAAGCTCTTGTTCTCCAGCATAGCGTTGACATCTTCCTGTGACGAATGTGACACAATCACTGGCTGCCACTTCTCAGTGTCCAGTGCTTGTCCAATTCTCTTCAAGTTGGTATTTTGGAGAGAATTGTTGAAACCTCTGATTTGCTCATGTAACTTCTCTGGCAACTGTTTAAAGTTGAGCCCCGAAATAGACTCACACTCATTCAGGAAAACGGTATTGATGTAGTACATCCTGAGGAAGAAGTCATATCTCAACTGCGATGTCAGCTCAGCTCTAACATTGATGATCTTGCTCATTCTTATCTGGATGATTTCAATACTCTTATTGATGCATGGCCTGATGTCCAGTTGCATGATTAAACTTGCCTGGTCCTCTTCTTTGCCCGTGATATGCTTCAAGGCCAGATCCAAAAGCAGCTTCTGGTGAACAGTCAAGCGGCGTAAGCCTTCAACAGACGTTGTGTAAATCTTAATCAGCATTACTTCAAACTCACGCGGTGTCATGGCTTTAAGCA
The DNA here is from genome assembly GCA_030574135.1 of Petasospora petersonii. Taxonomy (NCBI): domain Eukaryota; kingdom Fungi; phylum Ascomycota; class Saccharomycetes; order Phaffomycetales; family Wickerhamomycetaceae; genus Petasospora; species Petasospora petersonii. The sequence continues at coordinate 43,320 of JAJMEM010000021.1, forward strand.
ATGCACTCAGACTGGTCCCCTTTCTCGTGTTCGTGCTCACAGACTGCTCCTTCACCACGCTCTCCTCATTGGGCAGGAACACACGCACAATGTTCTTCATCTCGTTCACAACGAGCTCCTCGTACTTCTTAAACGCTGTAGCAATCTCCTGACTCCGCGCAAGCCCAACAATGTATTCTATCAATTTGGTCCTCAACTCGTCTTCCACATCCCGTTGGTAGTTGGCCCCAGTCATCAGTCTTTCCATCACCTTTGCGTGATCAATATCCTCGTAATGAGCTCTAAGATCCGTCAAGAGATACTCACAGAAGATGGAGGCGTAAGATTCACCAGTCCGGGATCTCAAGTTACACAACAGCTCTCTCAGGTTGGACAGTGCAGGAACATCTCGGACATCTTGCAAAGGATAAGGCCACTGTAGATCAGATGAGTCTCCTTTAACAAGATTCTCAACAGAATCCAACTGATCCAAACACTTCTCGTACTCTCCACTCAAGAACAACGACTCAGCAACGTCGGACTGTTGCATTATCGTTGAGATCTGGACTAAACTTTGCTCCAGCTTAGCAGTATTCTCTCTCTTTATCTGCAGCTCCAATCTCCTCAAGTTATGTTCAATCTTTTGCTCCTTCAACACGGCGAGCTTTTGTCGTAGTTCCTCTACCATCTCCATTGTCTTAGTGTTCTTGTCATTGATGTCATTGAGGTCGTTAAGAGCATCAAAGAAGGACCCCGAGGACTTGGAAATCTCATTAACCAGGTGCACTTCAATCGTGTCCAAGTACCATGATAATTTCTCCTGGAGATCCTCGTTCAAGTTCTCAATACTGTGACCCTCTGTAACCATCTTGAAAATTCGTGGGTCGTCCAAGTTAAAATCCTCGTTAAAGTAGATGCTGGGAATTGTTTCCAGAGCACCAGACTCTTCGTCCAGTAGGTTAGCAGTACTGTCGTGCTTCTTGGCCAGTGTATGGAGCGAATCAGAAGTCAGTTGCTTATTGGCATTGTACTTGTTAAACTCCTTGCCAATGTCTACAAGGTACTCCTTGAACTGCTCCTTGGGCACCTTTTCCAGTTTAGACAAGCTCACTTGCGGGATGTCTTTCTGAGTGGGCGGAAGAATGTGCAGTCTCCCCTTCCCACTGTTTCTGTTTAGCTGGGGACTCAGTGAGGAGCCGTTTCTTCGTGAATCGACGTCTGCAATGAGCTCGTAGATGGAGTTTGGACCCAATGGGGAAACTCGCTGGATTGACAGCTTGTTCAGACCCAATGACGGGAAGCTGTCATCAAAACTTGGTCTGAAGCTCGAGGTAAACACACTGGAGGAGTCAAAGCTTCGCCTGGACATTCGTGAACCATAGTCGCCGGTGCCCATGCTCGCAAGATCATCATTGAGACTTAGAGACGTGTCCTCGTGTTCATTCTGTAAGGAGCCCAAAGAGTCTAAATCTTGAGACTCACTAGGGGAGGAGTCCTCTGGCTCATCTTCTGCAATGATAGTGGGTATTCTGCCACTCATTACTAATGTCTGTGATTGTGCGTGCAGATTATCTCTATGGGGAGTTGTGTTGCGAGGAGAGTTCGTATTATCACATTGTTTTTGTTGGTGTCTGTTTTTGGGAGGGGTGAGCCAATTCCCCGACACCTCCCGCGACCAAAGTTCCATCACCAATCTCTGATTATGTACAATACAATTATGTAAAGAAATAACATCTTTCACATGTATACAAGTATATATAAAAGAATTTTCAATTTCTTAGTTCTTTTTCCATGAATTCATAAAAGCAGCTTTGAACCCCTTCTCATTACCACTCGTATCACTAGAGTTTAAGTTACTGAAGTCTCTCTGCAGCTGGCTCACATTTGCTGGTGACTGAGATATGTATCCTTGAGCAGCCACATCGCTCAAAGAAGCATAACTTGGCGACGAGGACACTTTGGTGATGTTCTTCTGCACCGAAGAGACACTGTGTGGACTGGAAGAAGCATTCTCACCATTATCAGAATCAGAATCACTATCACTGTCAGAATGGAAGGAAAGGATACTACTGCTTGACTTCTTATGATGCCCTATCTTCTCCTGATGTAGTTGTGGTGATATGGAAGATCGAGGAGTTGTCATTTGTGGTTCAAACACAGGTGAAACCAAGCCAGTAGGTGTATCCATAATCTCAATATTGGATCCCAGAACGATGTTCTCTGGAACATCAACCATATCTACACCTTCCAAATGTTGTGGAGTGTCTTCGACTTCGTAATCACTGTTTCCCAAATGAATAAGATTCCCCTGATCACCCTTGAACACAGAATTGTAGTCATAGTGATAGTTATAGCCTCTGCTGGTGTCAATTCTGTGAGAAACAGCAAACTTGTCCTCGTTCTCGTCCTCTTCTTCATCAGAGCCATGCTTCAAAGTAGTGTAAGGAAGTGGTTGAATGATCTTGAAAGATCTTTTGGACTTCAAACTGTCGTTGTCGTTATCATCATCATCGGCCTTCTCATCACTTGATGAATAGTTCATTTGAGGGTTGACATGATCTTTCAGTTGTGCCGAAGAAGGAGACTTGACACTGAGGAAGAATCCACCTTCATCATCGGAATCATCAGAGTCAGCATCATCTCCATCACCGTCATAGGAGTCATCATAATCTTCGTTATCGTCTTCTTCCTCATCAGTGTCCGGATAATCCAAGGCGATGCACTGTTCCACACGGTCATTAAAATTGACATGGCGCTTCGTTGGATCATTGCTGCTTGACGTAGACACAGCAGAGGACTGAAGAGGTACAGCAGTTGATGACTTAGAGTACTGAGCGTTGACTCTCCTGGAGATCATATCGAAGTCATCTTCAAAAACAGGTGGGGATGGAGCATTGCCCGTCTGATGTTGTGTGTGCTGATGGGATTGCTGTTGTGGGTGATGGTGATGAGGTAATTTGATCATCGATGGTTGTGATAACATCTCACTTACAGTTCTTTTTTTCAAAATAGGCTTTGGTTTTTTGAGGTGACCCAATCTCGTAGACTTTGTAGACGGTGATGAAGTTGAACCTGGGGTAGTTGATGGATGTTTCTTATGTTCTCTCTTGATAGCATTCAGAGTCGATGGATCACATTCGCCATCAGATCCATACTTCTTATCCATATCGTCAGCGTTCTCCTTGTAGATGGGTCCATACAGCCATGTAACATCAGAGTCCTTCAACCAGTTGACAGATTCAGGACTGATAGTCTTGAGATGGTATTTTGCTTGCGCCCAAGTTCTCCAAGATGCGTTCTCTAGTCTGGCAGAGTTAGCCACATCTTTTCTCTTCAACACAATGTATCTCCAAGATTTGGAGATGTCACCTTCCTTCCAGTCATGCGACAAGTAATCCACGTGCCTCGAAGGTTCATAAACAATGTCGTTATCGTCATGAGGTTGATACAAATCAGGTGAAGATGGTGGGGACGGTGAATTGTTGTGGTTGTTGTTGTCATGAGCACTAGGGGCAGTGTGCTCTGTGATGTTTGTAGAAACTGCTGTGTTGTTGTCATAAAGTGAGTCGTCATCGTAGTCATTTGTGTCATCGTCATATGTGTAAATAACATGTTTATTCTTTGTGGCAGTCGAATCGTCCAATGGTTCATCCTCAACGTTCTCAATGAACTGACCATTGTCATCATTGTCAAAGTCCAGCTCCAATGAAGTTGGCTGTTGTTTGATTTGTGGTGACTGCGGTGTTGGTTGTGATATCTGTGGGGCGGATTGTGTTGGTGGCAACTTGGAATCGTCATCCTCTAGTAGCTTCCTTGTTGGGGCAATGAATTCATCCAGGAGACCCAAAGACCTTGTTCTCTTCAACTGGAACGTCGTATTCTCGAAATGATCATCGTCTTGAGCTTCAACAGCCTTTGAAGTTGCATGGTGTGGATGGTACACGTCAGCTAAGGATCCGCGGGGTTCATTTTGAGGTGATGCCTGGCGTTGAGCCTGGGCAAACATAGCCGCAAGGTTCTTTGACGATGACATGGGTTGCTGTGTAAGTGTAGCAGCTGTAGACTGCTGGGAAGTTGTTGATTTGTGTAGCGCCCAATGGAAGAGTGCTCTTTTAAGAGAGCTTATATGATCTGTGTGTGATGACGTACAAACGACTTGCTCCAGGTTTAGTCAAACTTCACAGTAAAAAAAAGTGATCGTTTGTCAAAAGTACACAATAGCCAGTGAAAATTTCAAAATGGATAGAGCAGGCAGAGGAAAACAATTTGGGGTTTAAGGAGCGGGTTTGTTGTTGTTCGGTTATACCAACAGGAGCTCTTTTGATTGAAGCACGGGTTGAGCTGTTCCGTGGGGGAGATGGCAGGTGGCAGAGTCTATGTTTGTAGCTGTAGCTCTTCGGGTAGTTTGCTTTCAAATAACCAAATCTGAGGAGAGCAAAGCTATTGGGAGGTATATGACTTGGTTCAGAGCACTGGGAATGAGCCCTTTATTTCAGATGGCGTTTTTAAGGTTGTTTCGTCTTTCCCCGAAGCCTTCCTTGGTACTTTCGAAGTTATTGATTTTCGTTCAATTTGGTGGGTTCGCGAAATGACTTCGAATGTGTGTTCTTTACCGAGAATTTCCCGCGGCCGCGGCAGATGTGGTCGGTCGCGTTCAGACATCATCGTCGTTTGAATCGGAACTTTTACTCGCTGTGATTTTATGACATATTTCTACGACGGCATGATCAATTGTTACGGTTCATAACTATATATGCATTGGAACACCAGTGCTAACCCTTGGCTTTTGTGAGAACGATGTTTAAAAAAGGCTCCATTTAGCCCCCTCCTCCACATGGAGCCTTTCTTCACCAGCCACGCTCCATGCTAACGCTTCCGGGAGTCTCCGGTCCTCGGAAAAACCTCTCTATCTGTTAAAAAAAGAAAAGAGCATACAAAGACTTACGAGAGAGAGAGAGAAAGAGAGAGAGAGAGCGAAGTACCTTTTGATAGATCTATACTACCACTTAAAGAAGTTTCATCTTGTATCGTTTCATTTAGTATGTGTTGTATGTTCCAATAACTTGTTATAATAAAAGAAAAAAAACAACCCTTAAGATCCCAACCTGTCAAAACCCAAAATAAATATTCAACTATCGTCGTCTTCCCATTCATAGCAACGCCCATACCATGTGTACTTCTTGCAGACAGGATTCTTTGTAGGCTCTGGGCCTACGGAGGAGATACTCGGAGAGTGCTCCTCTGAACCATCCTTCGTACCATCCTTTTCATCTGCAACGAAATTCCAGTTGTAACAGTCACGACAAGGGGGTGAATCAATGCATGGGGCTGTTTCATTGTACTCCTCGATGACTTCATCAATGACTGTATGGATACGATGATTCAACAAGTTAACATGCCAGCCCTTGTCACCCACAACGTCATACACGCAGGTCTTACCACTGTGACACTGAGTTTCCATAGCATAACCCGCCATGGAACATGTAGATGAGGCACCGTTACAGACACCCATGAAGATAGGATCAGCGGTGTGTCCAAAGTGCCAAATACCCTCCATATAGTTTGGAAGGCCTGGGGGCATTGGTAAATGTAATCTCTTAGTCGCCAACAACTCACCAGGAGCCTCAAATGTTACTGCTGGAACACCAAATGTGCGACCAACTAATGATGCGATCGATCCACCAAGAGAGTGACCTGTCACCCAAATGTTAGCATCTGGATACATGTTAGTGACATTTCTGTAAACATTCATAGCTGCGTGGTAGTATCTATCCTTGTTGTACATCTCTTTCTCTAGACATCTCTGGTCACATGTGTATGAGCTCTTGTAACAGTCACAAACAGTGGTCCACATGTAACTAACTCTTGCACAACAACAGGAGAACAACAAGTTATCATTATTCTTGTCTTGACTAACGGTATCGTCATCCCCGCCGGATGAAAGGTATGCGGCACTCGTACCCTTATATGCAATCACCACCGTGCTATTATCATCTGCAACAAAGATGTGTCCTCTGAGGCCATTGGTATCCCAACCATGGCCAAACGAGTTGTTCCATTTGACATCTCTCCAGTCACCAGTCTGTGGGATCCCGACATATGCATTCGATGACATTAGTGCCAATGAAAGAATCGTCTCCTTATCTGTGACGTTTGGAGCTTCAACCAAATCGTCAAACCACTCGAGATGGACTTTAGCAGCTTCTTCTGAGCCCTGAATTCTGGCAAAATCCAAGTACGATTCAACAAAGTCAGGATCACGCTCTACCATTCTCATAAGTGATATTTGCTCAGACATAGATGGCAACTGTACTGTCCATGGTGATTGATCCTTGTACTGTCGCGTCGACCAAGCGTCCTCATCTCCTTCTGGCACGTTATGAATGTGTAGGTCGTTATTTTCAATGAACTCAGGTGTGACATCAAGTCTCAAATGGATGTCGTCAAGAGAATTAGTACCGTGGTGATGTATGTGTTTGATGGAGAACCTCCTCTGTGGTGAAGTGAACTGTCCCTTGAAACCGCCGGGATAGATGAGAGGTGGCAACAGTGACCAGGAAGTTGTGAAGACCTCCGATGGGTTAAGTGAGAGCTTGTATATAATCAGGGCGACAATAGAGATAATAGCTGTGAGCCATATAACATGGTTACCATGGCGCCTGGTCTGTTTGGCCGTTGAACTCAGGAGTGGCGCCTTCTCCCCTGATATCATATCAGAATGATTGCTGATGTGTAAGTGTATGTGATATTGTAGTTGTGCTTCTGCTTCTGCCTCTGCTTCTGCTTCTGCTTCTGCTTCAAAATATCAGTTATGTGTAGATTCACTATGGTGTGAGAGTTGTGCTGTAGCGAACTTCTGAGTGTTTATTCTCCGGTCTGTGAGGTTCCAAGTGTAAAGGGGATGTTTTTAGATTGACGTTTGGGCCAATGTCACCTTTCACCTAAGATAATGCGCGGGTGCGAAAGAAAGGGGGCGCATCCCTAACTCTGTTGGCCCTGTCCAAAAAGATTTGATCGATTACAGAGTGGTGGTAAACGTTTTCGCGAAACGCCAACTGATTTTCTTTCACACACTGCTAAAACAACAAAAACAAGAGGGTAACACCTCCTTTCGAAAGAAGGGTAACACCTACAGAAACTAGATATTATCACTCACCCTTTTTATACCTAATTGTTCAGATGGGTTCTATTAAGGACTATGCAGATGGTGCAAAGGCTCTGTTAGGGTTGAACAAGAAGAAGGATGGTAATGTCGCCGACGACTTCATTGTTGATGACACAGATGATTCTAACAACAATAACAACAACAATGATCAAGACAAAGATCAGACGGGGGAGAACGTTGAGGCCGCTTTAATGAGAATTGTTGGTGGCTCCCTCGAAACAGGTGGACCTCAGGGAGCCAATTCCTCTGGTGAGGGTGCAAACTCCACCTCACCTCAAGGTCAACCAAAGAGGGCTGGTAAGCGTAAGGAATCATTCAGCCAAGGGGACGATATTAATGAGTTCCAGCACTGGAACCAGTTCCTTGTGCAAGGTGATGAATCACAAGAGAGCCCATCTAAATCACAACATCAGCAACATCAACAACAACAACAGCAAAAGAAGAAGAGAAAGATTCGTCATGATCATAGTGGAAGCGCTGTGGATCCAGAACTTGCCCATCTTGATCCATCAGATCACATCCTCAGAGATATGATCAACACGGATCAATTGGAAGGTGGAGTTAACATTCATGACTACATCCAACACCCGAACGATGATATTGAGAACAGTATTACAGCTGTCGCTGCTGCTGCGGCGATGGCTGCCCAAGAAGCTGATTTGAAAAAGAGCGATAAGCGGAAGGGCTCGAAACACTCCAAGAGAGAGACCACTACTGAAACGTCTCCTCCAATTACAGGAACTGCAGAGGGTGCTTTGAGTACTGAGACTGCGGCTGCTTTGATGAGCGAGGCTGTTAATAATGCGTCTCACTCCGTCGTGAATAAGAGTCAGGGTAAGATGTTTTCCAAGGAGGAGATTGAGGCTATTGACAAGTTCATTGCCGATTATGGTCGGATCAATGGTATGGACCGTAATGCTATTTGTGAGCGTGTATGGGCCAATGACAGAAAGAAGGATGATTTCTGGGAGTTGGTGCATCGTGTTTTGCCATACAGAACGCGTGCTTCTGTTTATAAACATGTTAGAAGATCTTATCATGTGTTTCATGTCCGTGGTAAATGGACTGAGGAAGAGGACCAACAGTTGGCAAAGTTCGTTGCTGAGAAGAGCACAGAATGGAAGACCATTGGTGGTCTACTGGGAAGAATGCCCGAGGACTGCAGAGATAGATGGAGAAACTATCTGAAATGTGGTAAACAACGTGCTTCTAACAAGTGGTCCGAAGAGGAGGAGGAGAAGTTGAAGGAGATTATTGGTAAGATGACAGAAAATCAAGAAGGTGAACCTGTTATCAACTGGACAGTTGTTTCGGAGCAGATGAATGGTGTTAGATCAAGAATACAATGCCGGTACAAGTGGAACAAGTTGCTTAAGAGAAATGCAACTATGAGAGCTGCCAGTATGGACTTGAATGACAGGTTGTGGCTGTTGAACAAGTTACAAGAACTTGGATTTGATCCGGATGATCAAGTTAATTGGGAGGCATTGGCTACACTGCAAGATAAATCAAATTGGACAGCTCAGGACCTGCGCAGATGCTATGAGAAGATGAGACAGTCAGTTAAGGATCATAAGAACAAAGGAGTAACCGAGATTTGTCAAGCTCTGTTACAAGGTATTGTTCAAGATGCAGATGAGGAACCAGAGGAGTTACCGGTGTTGTTTTACCGGAATCCAAAACCGGAGAATGGTTCATCTGATACAGCAAAGAGTAACAATGATGGTGTAACATCATCTACGTCATCAAAGGAGAAGGTTTCCGAAACCCGACAGAAAGAGGATGAGTTGCTGAATATTTAAGTATCATCTTTTTTTCTTATTATGTGATTTTGGTTGTATTTTGTAGATAGTTAGCGAAGAATAAGACAAACTACACACCGTACGGAATACTATGTGATTATTTTATTTTTTAAGAAGTCATTTACACAAACACGAAGAAAGAACTTAGAACTTAGCAAACTTCTTGTTAGCCTTACCAGCAGCGGCCTGAACCTTCAAGACGTTGAATCTAACAGTCTTGGAGAGTGGTCTACACTGACCAACGGTAACCAAGTCACCCTCCTGGACACGGAAAGCTGGGGAAACGTGAGCAGCCAAGTTTTTGTGTCTCTTCTCGTAACGGTTGTACTTTGGAACGTAGTGCAAGTAGTCACGTCTGATGATGATGGTACGGTGCATCTTGGTGGAGACAACGGTACCAGACAAGATCTTACCTCTGATGGAAACCTCACCAGTGAATGGGCACTTCTTGTCGATGTAAGAACCCTCAATAGCGGTCTTTGGGGTCTTGAAGCCCAAACCAACATCCTTGAACCATCTCTTGGTTCTTCTGTTGGCCTTGGCCTTTGGGTTGGTGAAGATGTGTGGTTGCTGAGGGAAAAATTTGTTAGTAACTGTGGTTTAAAGTGAAAACTTCAAAAAAAGAAAGAGTTTGTAGTTGTTTGTGAAGAGATGACACTTGTTCTTTAGCCTGTAAAATAAATGGTGGAGATATGCAAACTGAGAGAAACAAAAGTATGGGTCTGATCACTCCTTATGGTAGTAATTGCCCTTTGAAGACAGAAAAAAAGAATGGAAGCTGGATCCATCTTGGGAGTTGAGTTGGGTTTCAGAGGTACCTCTTTGTCTCTTTTAGACAAAAGGACTGTAAGAAAAAGTGTATGCTTTCTTATTAACGTTTAGACGTCTTGGTTCACCCATAACCTTGTGATTGTATGAGATAGATGTGTGTATACCTCCACAACATAAATGAATAACACCATGACTCCATTTCTTCTTCTTTGATTTAATATTCTTAGATAATTAGACATACCTTCTGGAAAGCACGCTCGGACTGAACAGTCAATTCGGTAGCCATCTTGTCTGTGTTGTACTGAACCCCCTTTCTCTAAACTGGTAGTTGTGAAGAGTCGTCTTTTGTGTGTTGCATTTTTTTCCACCTGCTCGCGCCCTCCCTCTGCCCCCAATTTTTCGACCCTTCGTTCTCTCGCCGCACACACAAATCCAAAAATTCGCGCTACAACTGTGAGAACGATTATTTTAGTATGGGAATATGTGGTGCGTACCGTGACTTCGCGACTGTCGCTGATATTTGGAATTAGGTAAAAAAGAGTTGTTTTATGAGTGGTGTCCAGGTTTTAGGACTTCTCAGTCTTCGCGACAACGATTGTTTGTGACGCTTCGTGATACAGAAAATTAGGGTTCCATTTATTACACGTGACTAGCAGCAGGGCAACAACGTGTATGCCCACCTTCCTACTACTATAACTCTGACGAGTGTTGTAAGAACATCAAATCCTTTGCCTTTTCTTCGCCCACCAGTTCAACAAGTTTCTGATTCTCGAGGAACTGATGGTCATCATACTCAAATCCTGGAACAACGACTTCACTAATTAACAGGCGATCATCCTTGTTCTCCTCCTCATCCAATGGTAATAGGAAACTGGCTTTCCAAACTCCACCTGGGACGACCCATTGTGAGATTTCACCCTTTGCGTGATTGAACCCCACAATGAATGATTTGATTATGCCGTCCGGATATATTAGAACGTATTGGCCACGGCCCTTTTGTAGAACATGAATGATTCTGTTCAAGTTGGAGTGGAAGCGACCGTAACATATTTGTGGTGTGAGGAGGTAATATATCAGAGTCGAGTAGTTTCTTTTGGCATCACGAGACTCTGTGGATGATACTGTAGTTGTAACTGAATCCTTAGTATAATGTGGGTTTGACATGAAGAAGGGAGATCTATCAGTCTCACTGAAGAATCCACCTTCACGGTGTCCCACTAGTTGAAGTTCATTGATCAATTGTGTGTTGGATTGAGAGTCCGGAAATTTCTGGGTGAAATACTTGGGTTTTATTATAGAAGCAGGTTTAGCATTGTCAATTGTGGGTGATTCATATGCCATTTGGTTATTTCTATCCTTGTTTTCTATTGTTCCTTTCTTGGATACCTTGTTGTGTGAGTATGATATTACATCCTTATGAGAGTGATCTCATGATAAGTAATTCGCGAAATCAGTTTGTTAATGAATGTTCACCCCTTATTCTAAGATCTTTCCATGCGTTTCAGATTACAGACATCTTCGCGCCCTGCATATGAAAGAGAGAGAAGTACTTGCATTCTTTTGCTTTCTATAGCGATTTTTCAATGCAGGGTTAAAAGCTATGTCTTTTTAGACGTTAACATCTGTTAATGTGGGATGAATATGTATGTGGATCAGAGCAAGGGGAAAAAGAATCAGAGTCAATCCATTGAATTTTTAAAAACCAACATATAAAAGAAGACATGCAAAAAAAGCGTCGGTGTGGAATGTAAAAGTAACAGAGAGAATGTAAGATAGGAAATGGGGTCATTAGCGTATAGACATAAACAGAGGGTAAGTCATAAGCAGATCAGTCGTGATGATAACAACGAAGAAGATAATGATGAATAGTATAAAATGATATCAATGCCTTAGCTGTTTGATGGAGCATTCACCTTGGTAGCCTTAACACTCTTTGAACCCCACAAGTTGAGCATCTCGAGCAATCTTTCTTCCTCATGTAGTTTTCTCATCTCATCTGAGCCACCTCTCGAGACACCGTTGATGAAGAGGTTAGGTACCGTCTTTCTTCCAGTTTTCTGAGCAATGTAGTCCTGGAGGGCCCTGCCCTGCTTGTGCTTATCGAGCTCGACAATGACTGGCGCTGGATTGAGCTCATATTCTGACGAGAGCAAGATCTTGAGCGCCTTGGAGAAGCCACAGTACGTCTTGGAGAAGATCACCACAGGCGAGAGCGACAGGATGCTCTGAAGCTCCTGTGCCGGGTCAAAGGCGACTTCATCTTCTGCGATGGCGGCACCGCCAGGCGTGTTCGGAACGCCTTGTTGTTGTTGCTGCTGGACCTTCTGTCTAATTCTGTCCTCGTTAGACTTAATGGCGGCTTCATCGACTGTTCCAATTCTGGTGGTGGTATCCGTTGCGTGCTGTGCCGGATACTGTGCCAGCTGTAGCCCTGTGCTGCGGTGCGTCGTTACCATGATCAAGACGATGGTAAGCATCACCGCACTCAGCGCAAGGATCCTGGTTTTTCTGCCTGAGACCATTGTAGTACTTTCCTTTTAGTTTTTGTGATGAAGTTGAAGATTGGAAAACAGTGATTGTTGAGTGTATTTGTTTTGCTATTAACTTTTTTTTGGAGGGGAGGAGTTTCGTGGAGAATTTCCTTCTCTTTGTATGAAAAAAAAATAGGCGGTGTGACCCCTGATCGTGAGGCTTTTACCCATAAACACAGTACAGCCCACATAAAAATAAATAACCTTCCCTTTGATTCCATACTAGAGAAAGAAATGATATTGTTATTATTACCCTTTAAAAACACGCCCACAAATTACTTTTATATATCTATCAATCCCTCCATCTGACCAATACCTCATCTGTTCTGAACTTCTGGGTGCACACCGTTCTCTCAAAGCTAAACTTCTCGCCCATCCGGTACTCCAATAATCCAGCATGGGCAATCATAATGCCATTGTCGATGCAGAAACGCTCATCCGTGGCAAATATGTCTCCTCTTCTATCCTGAACCATATCCTCCATCATTTTTTGTAGCCTCTCATTGCACCCAACACCACCAACAATGAGCACTTGCTGTGTGTTAACGTGCGCCATGGCTCGCTCAGTAATCTCCACAAGCATAGCAAAAAGTGTTTCTTGCAGGGAATAGCACAGGTCTTCGACAGTGATCAATGGCTCCTTGGTTTCCTGGTCAAACACAATCTTGTTGGAATAGTTCTTTTTGAACAGGTCGTTCGCCAGCTGATCAATGTATGCCAGAATACCACTCATACTTAGATCCATCCCCTTGACGGTGTATGGCAGTTCCACGTACTTGTGCCCCTTCTTGGCAAGCTGTTCAATGTTATAACCAGGACTTGGATCATTAGGGATCTTGAGCGTTCTTGCAAATCGATCCAAACAGTTTCCAATGGCAATGTCAAGCGTCTCGCCAAAGATTCTGTATCTCTGCTTTGAATAAGCAATCACCTGTGTGTTACCACCACTAACATAGAGCACCACTGGGTTTTCGGCACCAGTGATCTCCCTTCCCATCTCAATGTGGCCAATGCAGTGGTTGACGCCAATCAGGGGCAAGCCCCACAGTTGGCTCAGCGTTCGAGCTGCAATGACGACAGATTGTAAAGGAGCACCCATACCTGGTCCTTTGGTGAAGCAAATGCAATCGAGCTCATTCGGCTTAATTCCAGCTTCCTGGAGAGAACGCTTGATCAGTCGTACAACCCAGTTACGGTGATGACGGGCCGTGTCTCTGGGTAGGAACCCTTCTCCCGGTGGTGTGATGTATGTGTCTCTGATATTCGCAAGTACCTCAGCTCTGTTGTCCTGTGTCAAGGCGCCAGTTGAGTGGCGGATGATTCCAACTCCAAGCTTGTTGGCAGACCCTTCCAGTCCAAGTGCCAAATAACTTGTCTTCCCTTTTGGGAGGAACTGGTCTAAATTGACCATTTTTTTTCTTTTTGGGCTGTCTTACTGGTGATATTTAGTGATCCCACAGTTGGTGTATTTACCACTTACAATTAAGTTGATGGTTGTAAAATTTATAGAAAAGAAAAGCGCGGCATTCGGAACTTTTATGAGTGGTATCGGAATTTAAATGCCCTCTTCTTATACCTCAAAACAACATTAAAAGCTATTAAATAAACAGATATCATAATTCATAACTCATAACACATAATACATTAACATAATCTTCAAACTACTTCTCAGCCCAGTTCTCATCAACATCTAACACGTACTCATCTAGAGCATCTTCAAAGTACAAATCATACTCATCAACTTGGTGAAAGCTTGTAGTTCCCACAACCCGGCTTAACGTCTCATACACCTCCTCACGTGGCAAGCGGGTATCTCTCTGGCTATTCTGACTCTCAGCAAACGCATAGTTTGGTGGTGCCCTATGTGGAGTGTCCAGTGTTGCCTCGTTATATGTAGGAAGAGGCTCCTGTTGAGGCGGAGGGGTGATACTATCAGTGTTGCTCTCAGTGTTGGTCGCATGTGGTTGGAAGTTATCCACACTTGAAGTGTGAGATGATGTCATAGTAGTATAATTCATTGTTGTCTTATTCCCTTTTTGTTCCTTAGTTTGAATAGTTTGTTTTCAGTGAAGTCTTTTCAAGAGAGAGAGAGTCTGTGTGTGTTATGTTGTCTATTTAACCATCACTGACTTTCGCGAAAGAATTCGCGGCCTTCTCCCTTATCACTCTCCATACTTTCTTTTCCAGTAGCTCTTAGCAAACGGAAGAAATAAGTCAACTCTGAATCATCACATCAAAACACAGAAAACTCTAAACGATGTCAGGTCTTGAGAGTGAGTAATCCATGTATACAAAGATAAAGAATCATCTACTAACACCCTAAAGAATCCCTTTTCCAGCTAAAAGTATGCTTTCCATCCCGAAGAAAAAAAAATGAGCACATGAATACTAACCCTACCGACAAAGTTCACAGCTAAACAGCTCAATAGGCAGGCAGCAAAGGCAGGTAAAGAAGAAACTTCTGAGAAGAACAAGGTGAAGAAGGCTATGCTTGCAGGAAACGACGACATAGCTCGCCTGTACGCCCAAAACGCTATCAGAAAGTCCAATGAACGACTCAACCTGCTACGTCTGGCTTCCAGGATCGATGCTGTTGCCTCTAGAGTCCAGACCGCCGTCACGATGAGACAAGTGACTGGAAACATGACGAATGTTATCAAAGGCATGGATAAGGCCCTACAGACCATGAACTTGGAGCATATATCGCTGGTGATGGAGAAGTTTGAGCAGCAGTTTGAGGACCTCGACTCTACCACGGAGTACTACGAAGGTGCTACGAACAATGCCACGGCGCTGACTACACCTCAAGAAGAGGTTGATCTGCTGATAAGCAAGGTTGCTGACGAGGCTGGCTTGGAGATGAAGCAGGCATTGCCCGAAGGAAAGGAGACTAGTGCTCCAATCAAGGCCGCTACGGAGGAGAAGGAGGACAAACTTACCGAAAGACTAAGGGCACTGAGATCCTGATATATTACTTGTATACTAGATGCATGAATAATGGTGTTCCAGTAAACACACCACAACAGTTCTTTTACCATTCCCAACCCTTGACGTAATCACCAAGAACAGTTTCAAAGGAATCAAACTCTAAGGCAACTTCAGTCTTGAGCTTTCTGGTGTTTTCACTCTCCAACAAGGAATCATAGCTCCAATCGAGGAAATCTTCCATGTTGTACGCCAATTTCCTAAACGGCTGGCTATAGATCTTTGCCAAAGTGGCAACGTTTGGATGGTAGTGAGACTGCAATGTCTCCATCTCCCATAGTGACGACTCCATTGCACCAGTCTGGTAAGGGTCCGTCTCTTCGTCATCAAATGGATCAACATATCCATCAGAGTGCTCATTCTGGAGCAAGATCATACATGTAGGATGTCTCTTGATGAGGTTGTAAATGAATGGGATTACCATGACAACGGCAGCAGGTGGTGCGTTGATCGAGAGTCTTGCCATCTTCTTGATGAATGAGGCAACAAGCGCAGCTGGTAAATGTGTTGAGGCCAAAAAGAGGTCTGTGAGTCTGAAGAATCTAGAACGGTACTTTGTATGTAGCAAATCCTTGTCAAATAGCGTGTACAACTTGTGGTAAAACTTTGGATAGTCCAAGTTGTAGTTCTTGATCAACTCAAAGAGACCATTAAGGGCAAGGATGGAGATGACACCACCAACCTCATAAGAATCTGTGAGGAAATCCATAAGATTCGTAGCCTTCTTAAACACCGGAATAATTCTCTTGTGTAAAATCAGCAGCACACTCTTGTACTGGTCGTGAGTGAGGTCATTGCTGAGGAACTTGAGCCATTTGGTCTCGAACTCGGTCTTGTAGTGGTTGGCGTTAGTGACGATGGATGGCAAGTTGCTGAGGAAAGACTTGGACTCCTCAGTTACGTCTAGAACTGTCAGTTTCTCCTTCGTAATGGTCAAGAACTTGGAGAACACAACGGTCTTGTCCAAGTTTTCAAACTCTTCCATGTCCAACTCTGACATGAAGTAGAACTGCAAGTCATAGTAATTTTGGTAATAGTTGTTCAAGAACTCCTGCACCACAATATTCGAGCTCGTTCCATCACTCAAAATCTCCCCATTTGATGACTTGAGCATGGCGGTGATCAAGTCTCTGTATGATTTGGTTGGGAAATATGGCATCTTGTCGCCCTCTTTAGTATGTGGAGCAAAGTATGTACTTTCAATCTTCAGTAGTTTCAAGTAGATCTCCAAGTTATCAATTATCACAGAACAGTCCAAAGAAATGTTCTCCATAAAGAACAGCAAGTTCAACTTAAACAACTCATAACACTGCTTCAACTTCTTGTATGTGACATTGTCCTCATTTTTAGAGGGGCTCATCTTCTTCAGTTCAAAGAGTTTCTGGAAGATCTTGAAGATCTGGACGTTCAGAAATCTAGCCACTGGTTCATACTTCTCCAAGCCCTCCTCTGTGTCGAGCTGTGGTAAGAGTTGATCATAAAGCTCAATCAATCCTGTAAGTTGTGTGATGTCGATAGGGTCCAGGCTGGACAAGATGCTCTTGCTTTGAGTGGTGATCTTCTCCTTCGATAGGATGGAGTCCAGTGATGGTGTTCTCTTAGAGTTCCCACTCTGTGTAGAAGATGATTTCCTCTTTGCCATTTTTGGTTTACCTTCTTGTGTGTTATTTCTTTATTCCAGAAGTATTTGATTAAACTATATCTCATCTCTTCTCCTCTTCCTCTCCTACAAAAAAATTTCGAAAATGACCTGTGCTCATAACGACATACTATGAATGGGCTCGCAACCATTGTTGTATAGATGTTATTGTTTCACTCTCAAGAAAGCACAAGTTCTATTAGATGATATCTACCAAAGAGATTAGTTCTTGGTATTGTTTGCTAGTCACCTCAAATAGCTAGGAGCTGTATCTCTTTTGCCTTTATTGGAGTGTGATAATACAGTATGAATGCGGCGCACGTGGACAAAAAAGCAATACACTGACACGACCTCAGAGGGGTCTATAGTGTCTATTTGCTATAACATATACCATTATAGTTATTGAATACTTTAAAAATCATTTCGGCTATCATCCGAGATGGTTGTCTGAGATGGATGCCCCCGTTCTCTTGGAACAACCCCCTCGATTGTACGAATGCGACCTGAATTCTTATTCTTTGGCAGATTTTTGACAATTAAATCATACCAAATAAGCCAAAATTCCATCATACAGTAATTTTAGTAATAAGTCCTCGAAGGAAACTAGAAACTAAAGAGATTTGAAGATGTATAGCTTGATATAGATCTCTCAGACTTGGTGCGTCAAACAATGACATTTTTGAGCCTCGAAAGAGGGCGTGTGGCGTAGTTGGTAGCGCGTCTGCTTAGCATGCAGAAGGTCTTGGGTTCGACTCCCAACTCGTCCAATTCTTTTTTGCTTCGCTAAGGCACATAAATTTGAGGCTGGACGTCACATCTTCCCATTGGTCGATATTTGAAACAGTTTGAGTAAATGGTTGGTGATTTATAGCTCTTTAAAGTTTATGCGTTGTATTCTTACTCACCGTTTTTTTCCATCGCCCCACAACACTTAAAAAATTAAGAGAGTTCGCGGGTGAGATCTCAACGCCTAAAAATAAGTTACGAACTCGTAAAATACGTGTACAGATCTTTGATGAAGTATTTGGTTTTACGGGATGTTTCTTTCTTTCTTTTTCTTCCTCACTTTCATTAGAGTTTTTCCAAAGTTGATTTTAAAGAGTCACTTTATTGTGATTGTACATATAAGTATGACTCGTGGACCTCTCTTTACCATAATTTTATTTTTTTGTTGGTTAGTCCCCACAGACCCCAAGGACTAACTCTCGGCAAGGACTGAGAGTCCCAAGCACCCCGAAATTGTACTAGTACATTTACTAATGACACCCTTTTTTCTTTTCCGTCCCATTCTGGGATTAGCTACTTCCAAAAGTGTCGAAGAAAAGTTGTAGTGATCGAATGTCTTAGTACTGTTTACTTCACAAAAGTGGGTGTAATTCATACGCATTAGGGAAAGAGAAATGGGTCTGATCAATTTTATCTAAACGATCAGAATCCTCACAGGACTTTTCGGGGGTAAAATGAAAGAACGCACTCCATCACAAAAAAGAAAATCATTGCACTACCGAAAGCATAGTGGATGAACGGGTTCATATGTGGAATGATGCTCTGTAGGTTTATGTGTCAGTGCATGAGAATGGACACAGTGGTGTGCTTTTTGTTCTCTCTCTCCATAAAACCGATATCCTCTGCAAGGACTCGAATTAGTAGTAACAGGTCATCACCCTAGAGCTTGGAGACAAATAACTGCGTGCGTTATCGGAGTTCTACCAAAAAAACCCCATAGAATTTAGTCCACCACCTCCTCTTGGCACTAGACTCGCATATATATAAAGCACTTCCTTCTCACACCCGGAAACTAAAATCGCACCCCCAGCGAAGTATTAAACCGCACCCATACACACACACACACACATCACAATGTTCTTCACCCCAGCCGCAGTCCTTGCCTTTGCTGCTTATGTTTCTGCCTCTCCAGTTGCTGCTCCAGTTGCTGTTGCAGATGACCTCAAGCACGGCTCTTCTTATGCCAACGAGATGGGTCCAGTGACCTTCCTCTACCCAGAGGTCAGAGACTGGTCCGCCGACGCTGATAACACTGCTCCATGTGGTTCCTTTGCTGCCATTGGTAACAGATCTGATTTCCCATTGGATGACGGTTTCGTTGCTTTCATTGCCAAGTACATCTCTTACAGAATCAAGCTCTCCATCTCTTACAACTCCAACCCAACCTCCCAGAGTGACTTCGACGAGTGGTATGACGGTAACGTCTCCTCTGAGCTCCACATCGGTCACACCTGTTTCTACATGCCAGACCAGCCAAACTCCATCAATGTCGGAGATGTTGCCACCATCCAGGCCATTTACATGAACGATGATGAGGACGAGACTGACTCCAACGGTGGCCCAGTCGAGGGAACCGTCAATGAGACGTACTACGTCTGCGCCGACATCAAGTTCGTTGAGGAGTCCGTCTTTGACCTTACTGACTTTGCTCTCTCCTGTTTCAACGCCACAAACGATGACTACTACGAGGTCTCCTCCATTGACGTTGACGTCAACGATGCCACTTATGACTCTGCCGAAGTCTCCGAGATCTCCTCTGTTAGAGCTACCGCTTCTACCACTGCTACTTCTACTTCTTCTGCTTCCTCCACCTCCTCTGCTGCCACCTCTTCTTCTTCTTCCTCTTCTTCTTCCTCTGGTATTGCTGCTGGTGTCGCTATCCCAGTCTCCGGTGTCTTGGGTGCCTTGGCCATGGCCATTCCAGCTTTGCTCTAAGCCCCCTTAATCCCCCAAAAAAGATATGAATGTTTAGTCCTAGTTAGATTCAATATGTGCTATCATAATAAAACTTGTCTGTCACACTAAAAACCAAACTATCGTAACCAACTCACCTAGTATTAAATATCAGAGAGAGACCAAAATGCACCCAGTTTTCGTTATTACGTCAGGGCTTATATAATCATGGAGCTCTCCCGCGAATTGAAACTCGCCCAAAAAAAGGCGTCCATGATCGAATTGAAGTCACCAGAAAGAAATCTCGGGGACTCACAAACTACGAGTGTTTCATTCTTTTTTCAAGCTGATCTGTAATCTCTTTACTGTTTAAAGAACACAGACGGACATTTCCCATCACTCTTCATAACCAATAGAGCCAATTTCCCTTCAGCTTTTCCCCTGATCCCCTCTTTCTTATTTCATCACCACATACACAACATACCCCTATTTAAAGAACAAAAAGGACAAAATGGGTGCTACAGCTTCTAAACCTACGGAAACAAAGGTCTTCACACCAAAGACAAACATCGAGATTGGCCAGGGCCTTGTTGGACAGCTGGAACAGTCAGTCGAGACGGACTACACCCGCTCCCAGTACACAGAGAAGGCCTTTGAAGCTGAGGTGAGCAAGAAGCTCGACCAGCTTTCAAAGGAAACTTCCGACAAGTTTGAGAAGACGCTGAAGAGTTCTCTTCTCACAGCCGACTCTGAGAAGGACCAGCACATCTCTTCTAAATTGCTTGATGACAAGCTGAGCAAACTGCAGGAGGCTTTGGAGAAAAGAGAGACCAAGTTCGTCAAGGTCTCGGAGGATGTTAGCAATACAAAGGCTGAAATTGTGGAGTGCTTGATTAAGAACAAGGACAGACCATTAAACTGCTGGGACGAGGTGAAGAAGTTTGAGAAACTGGTTAACCAAATAGAATGAACTAAATGACATATAGTTTCATCCCCTTTTCTCCTTCTCCATGTATACGACAATTTCAACATTCTATGATTATTTATATCCTGGGATGTTTGTAGGTTAAGCTATGTGATAATGTTTTTGGCAATTACTCCTCCCATGTACAGTTATATTGATACAAATTTTACTCAAGACCAAAGCCCTTGTACAAGAGGATCAAGGCACTGTCACTCTCACCACCGCCAGCAAGGGACTCAATTCTATCCTTGTCGACAATAGACACCTTATCATCATTGAATCTGTACCACTTGTTATCGTTGTACTTGTCCTTGACAAAAGCCTGGTAGTGACCAGAATCCGCAGATGACCCCTGATGGGTAATTACGGCATTCAACGTGTACAAGGAAGATGGGTTCTCACCTTTTTCCAGATCGGTTGGGAATTTGGCCTTAAACTCTTCCAAAAACTTCTTGTGCTGTTTCTCTTCAAACTCGTCCTCCTCCTTAGACAAGATGTTCTTCTTCTGTTTCTTAAACTCACGCTCTTCGTTCTGTTGTTGCTTTTCAATGGATCTCAACTCATCTCTGACCTTGATCTTCGGATTACGGTACTCCTCCTCGAGCAGATCAGCCAAGTCCAGTTGGAATGGGAATTGCACTTTTCTCAAAATCTTGGACTTCTTGTTGGTGCTTCTCTTCCAGAAGAAGCGCACGAACTGCACTGTTAGCACACTTGGTAACTTGGTAATCTTCTTGTTGATCTCATACACACAGTCCTTGTTCAAGTTATCGCTGTGTTTCTCAATCGTCTCGTTCATTGACTCAATGATACCATTCTTCATAAAGTTTGTAGAGCCGGTGATGTGGCACTGCAACTTCATGTCTTCATCAAACTTCTCCTGGACATCTGTCTCATCCTCCTGGTTCTTAATCACAGACTTGAAACGCAGAGTAAAGTCCTTTGCAAAGTCCTCACCAAGAACAGACTTGAGCGAGACCAACAACTGTGTAAACACCTCCTCAGCATCCTGCTGCTTGGCAATGCCCATCTCATTGCGCTCACCAAACTGCGGGTACTTGTATCTCAAACTGGTAAGCAATGTGTTTGGAACAACAGCATCAGTCTTCTTCTCCTTCAACTCCTTAAACACTCTCTTCATCTGCAACACCAAGTGCTCATTGGAGCCAATTTCACCAACTTTTTCATTCTTCTCAAGCTCGTCTCTCAAAGATCCAATGCTGTACAAAGCCTGGACAGTAGAATTGAGGTAGCACGTGTTTCCCAAGTTCTCCAAACCAATAGGATCTGAGGAGTATGCTTTCAAGGAGTCAGCGTTCAAGTCCTCTAAGAAGACAGGCTTATCAGCAGGGGCAACTGGCAAGTTCAGCTCCGGTGAGCCAATAACCATAATCATCTGGTTAGGCTTCAAATTGAGTGCTTCGACAACAGCATCATCCTTCAATTGTCCCGATCTGAGCAGAACTTTCTGTCTCTCGATGGGGATCTTGGTGGCCTCCTGGATCTTCTGCTTGAAGATGAGTCCAGTGTCCGACGGTGAGAGCTCCACTGGATAAGTCTTACCAGAGTTCTTGATGTTCACAGAAAAGCTCATAGTCAGATTATTACTATACAAATCTCTGTCTCTCTCTCTATCTGTTTCAAGTGGTTTGTTATCGGTGGCAAATAGGGCCATGCACATACACAACATCAGAAAGAAAACAATAAAACGATTTCGCGGAGGAGTTTACACACCCGGACATCTCGGGGCTTTCTTGTGAGAGCTGGCGGGTTCGTCTCCGCAAAACACTTTAATTAACTATGTGGATTAGTTCTTTGACAGGAGTTATAGTTTGTACGCAGTTAACAAAGTTGGAGCGCAGTGTGGAAAACATGTTTAGAGACCGCACAAACTTATTCCTATCATACAGAAGAACGTACCCACATCATAGCAGTGGCTGGGGCAGTGGCACAGCTCGCTTTGACACCCTTGGTGACGAGGAGGAAGGTGTTGGCTTGATGAGTAGTGCCAGTGATGGCAGCAAGGGAATTGAGCTTGTTCCACTGCCACCTTCGTTTATGGACATTGCTGAAGAGATTGATGAGAACTTGGTGGAGATCCAAAAGAAAGTTGATCAACTCAATGTCCTGTATAAGAAGAACATTCTCCCCGGGTTCAACGACCGAACTACTGATGAAGAAGAGATCCAGAAGCTAAATTACACCATCACCTCCAAATTCTTTGTGTGCAATAACCTTGTGAAGAAGTTTGAACCTCTGAAGCATGACTCTAGAATGAAGGTCGACGATGTCAACATGATTGGGAACATGCAAAAGAATTACGCCTTAAAGATCCAGCAACTGTCTTCCAACTTTAGAAAACTACAGAACAACTACATCAAGTTTTTGAAGAAAGACGAGTATGAGCCCTTACCAACACTCAAGCAGAAGGATCAGTTTGATCCAGCACTGGAGGAAACGGAAGAGATGGAGTCGTACTCCAGAGAAGCTATCAAGGAATCATCGACAATTCTACAGCAGAGCTCAAGCATCAACGACACAATGATCAGACAACGAGAACAGGAGATCACGAAACTAGCTCAGGGAGTTCTTGAAGTATCGTCCATTTTCAAAGAAATGCAAAATATGGTCATAGAACAAGGCACGATCGTTGACCGCATCGACTATAACATTGAGAATACAAAAGTTGATATTCAACATGCTAGTAAGGAGTTGAGAACTGCTACAAAGTATCAGAAGAGAACGCAGAAGTGTAAAATTATTTTGTTGTTATCGCTGATTGTGCTGTTATTGTTTGTTATTGTGGTGACGAAACCACATCGCCATTTGGGACTAAGTAATGGTGGTGGTGGTGGTAGCGGTGGTTCGAAAACTGAAGGTGGTGATTCTACCACTGGTTCAACTCCAACTGGGGGAACTCCAACAGAGGTTGTTGATTCCACAAGCGGGAGATTGGGAGTTGCACCTCCCCATTCGATTGAGGTTGGTACACAAGTAAGAATTGAGCCTGGTGATTCCATAAATCCTGGTGGGTTTGACGATTAGTTGACTTATAAAACCAAGTGTTTTTTTTATTTGCTTTCTTTGTATAGACGCATAGGATGATACCCATAAACCATGAAGAAGTAATTGGCCAGAGAGTTCTACAGTTATGTAACCATAAGTACCATAAATCGTAAAATAGCGTATCATTATATTTGTGAAAAAGCCCATAAAAGCAGAATGAAAGATAGGAAAGCATGATGTATAAAAACTTTTCCAATTCCAACCCAAAGAAAGAAAGAAGAAAAACCACAAAAAAAGCCATGTCAAATTGTATCAATAACCTACTTGAAAACATTAGCCATATCATCCCCAAAATTCCCCAACTAAGAAAATCACAACTCTTCCTCAAAAGAGTCTTTCTTTTCAAAGATCATATCCATCTCCTCCAAGGAAACACCTTTAGTCTCAGGGACGACAAACAAGACAAACCAGAAGGAGATGAACATACATCCAGCAAACACATATCCGAAACCATAGTGGATCTTGTTAGTAATAACAGGGGTACAAAACCCGATGAAGAAGTTGGCACACCAGTTGAAAGCAATGGAGACACCCAGGGCCTTTGATCTGATTTGGAGAGGGAACACCTCATTGGCCACGACTGAGACACAGCCAGCCCACGTACAGCCAAAAGAGAGGATGAAGAGACATGTGAACGTGATCATGATGTATCCTGGTGTACTGTTATCTGCACCCTCGGTTAAGTCAATCATTGTGACACCGACAGTGGAGTAGACCATCAAGGTGATAAAGGTGAGCACTGAGCCCACGAGCAATGTTTTCTTACGTCCAAACCTCTCAACAATGAACATCACGGCGATCGAGGTGGCGTAGTTGACAGAGGCAATGATGATCAAGGTAATGTAGGAGTCATCTATACCAACAGAGGCAAACAACTGTGTACCAAAGTAGAAGAAGTAGTCGATACCCGAGAGCTGCTGGAGCCCCATTAACGTGACACCAATGAGCAGTCTCTTGAAATTCTTCTTGTTTCGAATCATCTCCATGTACCCGATATCATCGGCTTTGCGGTCCATCGTGAGCTTCTCCACGAGGTTTTCAGTTGTGCGGTCAACGTCCACCTCACCAGTCTTGATCAACGAACGACGAGCCTCGTCAACTTCTCCAATGCTGATGAGGTAACGAGCGCTCTCTGGTGTGAAGAGGATACCAACACAAACAAGCATGGCAACGCCCATAGACAAGGCGAGAGGGATGATCCAGGAGGCAACGCCATCAAAAGAGGATTTGGTGGCGTAAATGACCACAGAGCCAACGAGGATTCCAAAACAGATCTGGTTCTGGTATGAGGATGTTAGTGAGCCTCTGATGAGTGTTGGTGCAGTCTCAGAAATGAACATTGGGCCTAGCACGGCGATAGAGCCGATGCACATGCCTGTGACGAATCTTCCAATCATAAACTGATACCACTTGTTGGACTTGCAGGTCATAATCTGGATGAAGTTGCCACAGCAGTATACCAACATGGCGAACATCATAGGCAAACGTCTTCCTCTGAAGTCTGCAGCTCGTGCAATGGTGACACCACCAATGATGCAGCCAATGTGATAGGTGGAGATGAGTAACGAGTGAGTGATGGTGTCCAAAGTGTACTCAATCTCTCCGGTGGTGGCGTTAAGTGTGGCGTGGCCCAGGGCCTTTTTTGCAGATGGGAGCTGAAGGATACCTCCAATGATACCGGTGTCATATCCAAAGAGGAAACCAGCAAAGGAAATCAAGAGACACATGGTGATGACTTTTCTGAAGTTCCAGAGGAGCGTGAGAGAAATGCGTTGTGGGATTTGCTCTACTTCTTCTTCTTCTTCTTCCTCATCTTCAAATGGTCTGGATGTGCTTGTCTGTGTGTTACCCAGACTTGAAGACCCTGCAATCTGATCAAAAGGGTCATCTCTGTCCTGATCAGGAGTAGCAGGCAAGGAGTCGAGTGTAAAGGTGTTAAAGTCACTTTTCTTCTTGTAAAATGGTGGTCTCATCATGTTCGGTTGGAGTTAATCTTTGGTTCAGAGCAAACGAAAGAGACCAACGTGTGTGTAGGAGATGTGCAGAGTGGTAGAAAACAAAGAGGCGAGAAAGGGCTGATTAAAGAGATGAAAAGAAAGGCTCTGGAAGGAACTCTTTAAATGGGCAAGAGCCTTTTCTTTTCTTTTCTCTTCTTTATATAAGAGAATAGCATATAGGAGAGGAAAAGGCAAAGATTTCAGCTAAAACTTTTAAAAAGAAGAGAGAGAGACAGATGAGTGCCCCATCACATAAAAATTTAAAACATTAGACAAAAAAAGAAACGTGCATACGGATGCACGCCCCGGAAAAAATCTTTCTTCCTTGGCTCCGTGAATTACCGGATTTGTCAAGTGTTTGAGTTATTAGCCAAGTATAAAAGGTTTCATTGTCGCGATATCATTGGCTGAGAAGTGACCACTCTGTCTCGTATAAGACATAACAGGAAAGATTATCGGTACAAATCAGAGAAAAACAATGCCGCATGCGTAACTTTCTGAAGAGAGAAAGAGTAAACCCCACACCTCTTTCCCCTATAACATCATGAAGTCGCAGATTTCGATAATGAGATGCAGATGGAGTTTGTGGTGTCAGTTTGTAAAGTACACCAATGAGTATCTATATAGTGACTGAATTCAACTTCCAATTGAATAAGAACTTCTGTCATTTTGATTATGTAAGCAACTCTTGGTATATTGAACTTCTGGTGAAATGGATACTATTATTCAACTAGCTCTATTACTACTATTTGTTACAAATTCCCCTGGATATAACCTCACCCTTCCACTGTTTTCTTGGGGGAAGTTATTTATTTCTTAAATAGTGGGTAGAGTCTTATCCTATTTGATTACATAAGCACGCTTACTCAATGAGTACAACATAAGGCGCACACACGGTGTTTGTGCACTTGTGCAATCAGAATATCAGGCGTTTGTTTTTTTTCTTCTTAATGAACTTGAAAGAAAAAAGAAAGACTTCTTAGAAAGAACAACGCACACATACAGGGGAGAGAGCGAGAAATACTCTCATAAAATTGAATATCTTGTGTCTCAATTTTATACAACACTGCATTTGCCCTTTTTTCTCTTCTTTTTCCCTTAAGCTGTTGTTCCCACATCTCGTTGACTCACACACAACGGGCATCTCATCGACAGGAGATCAATGTTCTCTTACAACCCTGAACAGCAGCCCATTGTGCCATTGGCAGAGGACTTCACGGGCTATGTATCCTCCACTCCAGAATCTGCCAAGTCCTTCACACAGCTCTCAGGTAATACAAGCGACACAGGAACCCCTTCATACAACTCTTCGCTAGGTATGGACCAGCTGCGTGGACAGTCACCCTTCGACTCTGGTGTGCTGGATCAACACAGTTTTACACTCGGATTCCCATCAACAGTACATACAGCCATCACCACCAAGCCAAACAACTACAATTTGAGGAGATCCCGTGTGGGAAAGCAGAGGAAGACGTCGAGAACGAAGCCATGCACAGGCTGTCGAAAGAGAAAGACCAAATGTGTACTCCCGCCAAGCTCCAAAACTTGTTTGGAGTGTCAAAAGAGGAGCATGGATTGTGTCTTCGAAACTGGAGATGATGCCATTCTGGGCCATTCAAGGAAGATCTGTAATAACTGTTCCCACAGACAAACTGCGTGTGTGATACCGGCTGGCTCACAGGCTTGCACAGAATGTACATCCCGTCTCTTACCCTGCAAATTTGGAGACATTGAGAACATTAACGCCAAGATCAGAACCATTGTCCCCATCACTGACTATGACAAGTACCAAGGACCAACCATCATGAAGAAGACGTTGTCACTACAAGGTCCGAAATCGTCAAAGTACCTTGGTCCTTCTTCGAGCTTTGAGAAGAACCTCATGCTCTTCAACAATCAGGAAGAGACACAACCCATACCAGGGAATTCACCTTCGGATGAGCTCAACAGAGAGCAGGTGTTTTTGGACAACACTTCCAAACTCCGCAAGATCAATGACGATGTCATGTTCAAGATCGTCAATGACAATGACGAATTCATCAAGCTGGTGTACAGCCAAGTGGACGAGATTGAACGTGTAGTGTACCCACACGGACTGACACTTCTGAAACTGTACTTCAGACAAGTTCATCCTCTGATACCGGTGATATCCCAGCCAGTATTTCTAGAAAAATACTCTCGAACACACAGAGAGTTTGATCCATTGCTGCTGTGTATGGTCTATCTTCATGCCTTGAACTGGTGGCACACTGACTCCTCACTGGCCCCACACCCAATGCCCAACGTTGAGAAGCTCGAGAGACTCGTGCTAGTTCTTTATTCCGAAAACCTGATTAATCTGCCACCAAAGTTCTCCACATGTCAGGGTTTAATTCTATTGATGCACTACTCTTTCAAGGCTGCTGACAATGACCTGTTCAGACCGAACGACTACTGGAAAAAGAT
The DNA here is from genome assembly GCA_030574135.1 of Petasospora petersonii. NCBI lineage: Eukaryota > Fungi > Ascomycota > Saccharomycetes > Phaffomycetales > Wickerhamomycetaceae > Petasospora > Petasospora petersonii. The sequence continues at coordinate 71,343 of JAJMEM010000021.1, forward strand.
GTCCCAACTTATCACCATCTGTGAAGAGCTTGGACTCAACTACAACAGCGATGACTGGATCACAATTCCATCCTGGGAGCGCAAAGTGCGCAAGATCCTCACCTGGACTGTGATTGTGCTTGATAAGATGTTTGCCCTGGTGGAATTTAGACCATCACGTGTGAATCCGGACAACTGGCTGCTGAATGAGCTGAGGTCGACTGATTTCCAAGTGGAGGAGAATGAGGAAGTCTTCCTCGAAAGACTCGATGGTGAGAAGTACGTGTTGAACCATGGGAGAGAGAAGCAAAATACCGAGTCTGACGTTGCGCTGTTTGGAAACCTCATCTTTGTTAAGTTAGTACATCTCTCATACTACATCAACGATGCTCTCGGTGAAATCTACAATCTCAAATCTCAAAAGTTTGACGACTTTGACACACTGTTGACCAAGAGCAATGCTCTTTTGGCCAATCTGAGCAAGTGGTACTCGACTCTTCCTGTCGCTATAAAGGACATCAAGGTCATTTCTGGGATGGTGTCAACTGCATCGCTGAATTTATCATACTACCTTCTCCGCTTTCTTATCTTTAGAAGGGTGCTCAACTCATTCATCGAGACTGAGGGACTCTCTGATGAACAGTACAACAACTTCAAATCTATCTTCAAGCACATCCACCACACAGTTCAACAATTCAACACCACTTTTATGTCTCACTTGACCAAAGAACACTTCCAAAACACGTTCTTCTACCAAAACACTTCTAATGCGTTCATCAATGTTGCCATTGTTCTTCAACTCTCACTAAGAATTTCCAAGGAGGAGCTTTATCTCGACAACGAATATACCCATGACTACACAAGATCACAGTATGAACAGTTTATTATTGCACTGCAACAGTTTGCTGGTGATTCCAGAGATGTCTCATATGCATTGAATCACATCCAAAAGTTTACATCGTTTGCTTAATATACTACAATGATGAAATGAAAGGAAACTGCAATCTCTAATGATAAAATCACTGTAACATTTGCTCTAGGATCAATTAGAATGTTTCTTATCCTTCTTATGCACCAACGAACCCATCAAGTTGACAAAAGATGACGAGCGACCAGAATGTTGTAAACTTGGTCTGTCGCTTGAAGATCCCGAGGAGTCAGAAATAGGAGTCAAACCAGAAAAGGACATACTGGAAACAGGCTTCGGTCTGATGGCTTTCGCAGAGATCGAAATGCCTGATTGCGAGCGAGAGTGCTGGTGCGAATATGGAGAAAGTGAGGATATCGTTCTTGCCGTCGAGGGTGATGAGCCTCCAGATCCAGTCTTGGACTTGATGACGGATTCGAGGCTTGCTACCTCACCTCCTCTCAGATTAGACAAGTACGCTGTACTCTGCGCTCTCGAGTTACTCAACGAGGAGGGCTTCAGATGAATACTTTGAGGTCTTGGTATCTCCATCTCTTCATAACTAGGGACATAGGCAGGTGATACAGCATCGGCATTTTGCGACTTCATAGCAGTCTGGTATGAAGGAACACGAGACAAACTCTCAGAGTCCCAATCTGACGCAGTTGAAGGAGGACTCTGTCTCTGTGATGACACCAGGTTTGCAGAAGAGTTGACTCTGGAAATGTGCATCGGGCCTGGAGACATAACACCCGGGGACATCAGTCCACTATTACTTCCCATTTGTGAGAAGTAGTCCTGCTCCTGGATCTCGTTGGTTGGTGTTGGGATGTAGAACCCAGATCTTGCGGCACGGTTACGACCGACATTGAAAGATAAACCATCATTCTCGTCATCATCATCGTCGTCATCGTTTAGAGCAGCTCTCTCTGATGGTGCAGATGTGGATAGTGGAGAGCTATCACCTTGTAACATTGCCAGTTGGTCCAATGATTGTCCACTCTGTTCGGACAATTTTTGCTGCATGTGTAATCTTCTCAGATTCTCAGTTAACTTACCAATGTTTCTGGAATCGTTCAAACTTTCACCAGTAGCAGATAAGCTTGGTGTACCAGCAACTGGTGTGTGTGAACTTGAAGCATCTGGCGTGTTATCGACAGAAATGTCACTCCATAGTCTGTCATAGATGTGGTTCCCGTAGTTTGGTGGTGCCTGGCGTTCAATCTCCAATAGGTCGACATTCGAGGGAGATTGACTCAACTCTGGGATAACTTCTGGGTCTGGGGAAAAGATGACATCATCATCAGCTCCGGCATCTTCATCTTCGGAGTGAATCTCTGCGAATGCGTCAAAGGTCTTATCGGCCATAGAGTCCTTTCTATCGATTTTTCGTACTCCCAGAGCCACGAATGGGGAGATAAACAATATAATAGGCAATGACGCTCTCAGTTCTGAAACGTGACCATCTGGATTGATCAGTCCAACGACAAACTTCAGTTTGTGACGCACTTTGATGTTGTTGAGCACGTCAACGTCCTGTGTGCATTTGGACAGCGATGGAGGAATCGGGATCATGGTGTTGATCTCCCACTTATCTTCCGTGATCTCAATGTGTTCAGTTGGAACGTTAATTGAGGTTGTAATGCGCTCTCCACTGTGTGGCGGGCCATACGAGCCTGAGCACGAGTAGTACTCGACCAATGTGACTGTAACTTTACCGAGCTTGAGTCCCTTCGCCAAAGGGACCAGGATCATGTTGATGGGTGACGACGAGCCAATGGCTACTGCTCTGGATGGGATGCTGATTGTGTACTCCACCTTTTTGGGCCATGTGTTGTCAACAGCCATTGTTTCTGACAGCTCGAGTGAGTCAGGTGTCAGTGTTCTTACAATTCTCACGTGCTTCTTGGCCACAAGGTCGTTGGAGAAGCGACCACGTTCAATATTTGCTTGCAGTTTGTACACGAGGGAGGCACCCGGGAGACCTTCCACAGACTCAATAGTTGAGCCTGGTAGAATGGCAGAGAATGGGAACTCGTAGTTTCCTTGTAAAAGAATGTGGTTCTGCGATTGGGTGAGGGAGGCAGAAGAGCCAAACGATACAAGGTTCGAAGAGGACTTGGACTTCTTCTTACCAAAGCTTGTGAGGGATGAATTCGAGCTGTTTGCAGATGAGGATCTCGTGAGCATCGGCGATCTGTTACCGCCATTGTGAAGATTGGAGAAATAGTTCTGGATCTCAAAGTTGTCCCAGTTGTGTTCAAAGACTCGCTTTTCGTATCTGTAAGGCTTCTTGATCTGTGTTCCCCTGGATGTTTCGTAGCAGTTTGTCCACTTGAGCCTGAGTGTTGCATAGAGCTTTAGGGAGAGGTTCTTGATGGACATGGGCTCCAAAACGGAGAGCACAATAGTTCCGCTTATGAGCACAGAGGGAGCATCGTGCGGCGTGCCTTTGATGACAAGGACACCGTGATCGGTGCCCTTGAGACGAATGTCAAAGAGCGATGTCTGCTTGTGGGAAGACTCCTTTTTTCCAAGTACACCCATCTTCGCTACTCGTCTCTAAAGAGTTGTTCTATGTTGTTCTGTGTTGTTTCAGTTGTAGTTGTAGTCAGTGGTGCTTGGTGGCTGGTAGAATCTTTTTATACTTTGACAGCTTTCGGTGAGAAATTCGCGATGTCTCCTAAAAATACGCGCTCGCATTCCACCCCCCCTTTTTCTCCTCTCTTTCCTCTTCATAGTAAGCGCATAATTTACTGGTGAGTCTTTGACTCTTGGTTAATCTAGTGAATGGACAGAGGTAATTATGTGTGTGTGCTTTAATTACCTTTTCATATGCATCCTACATCCAATAATCTTCCTTATTAATTGAGATATAAGTACCTGCGCGACCTTATCAAAATCTCCAGAGATCATTATTGTACGCTGACTTCAAACAATTCTCAGGTATAAATACATTCATTTCCCTTCCCAATTTGCAAATTCACTGTAAATCCACGAGTAAATACTGATTCAATAGAATACAGTCACCACCTCTCTCAGGATCTAATCCATATGTGTAAAAGTATCCCTCGCTCGAAACAACAGAAACATGGATAAGTCTTAGCAAGTCGTCATCGCCATCACTAGCATGGCTAGGACGATGGCCGTTGGGCCCCGAGAGTGTCAAGCTCTCATCTCCAGGCTCAGTTTCGGTGAAAACAGAAGGAAGCCCACACTTGGAAATGGTGATTTCATTTCCAACTGAAACAACATTCTTATCACCAGCTTGGACGGGTACTTTCAACGATGCAAAATGTCTGTGTGGTTCCAACATCGAGGTAAGCTTTGGTGGTAGATACGTTCCAATCCGTTCAGCAGCCCGTTTTCCGATGTTTTGCGATGACTTGCGGATCATTCTCCCTACAGATCTTCTGGAAACATCAATCACTGGTTCTACCCGTTCAATGCTGTCAATCTCTCCGCTATTGACTGAATCAAACGAGCCATTCGAGATTCTTCTTTGACTTGTTTCGGAAGATGAGCTTTCACCTCTGTTGATGAAAAGGGGTTTCGGTTGAGATAAAGAATCATCGGGCAGAGTTTGTTCGCTTATCACGGAATCATCGCCCAACTTGAAGATGTGTACCGTGGATGTAGAAGAGCTGGCCGTTAGGTACTTTGTATCTCTCGAGAAGGACAACGAGTGGATCTTTGTAGGATACGTGCCTCTTCTGAACTGGTACAATTTCGCACCAGTCTCGACTGAGAACACACGAACTATTGTGCCCTTGTCACTGGCGGTGGCTAGCAACGTCCCGTCATAGCTGATTGCCATGGCGGCCAAATTCGTTTTATGAGCCTCGATGACTACCAGTGGTTGTAGTGTCTGTGCGTTAAATATGATCACGTCTCCGTTGCGATTTCCTTGTGGGTGATCTGATCCCTTGTTGTTGGAGCTTGATGAACCCGTGACGTTATCGTTGCCATTGTTGATGGAGTTGGCGTTCAATGTGTGGTTCATACTCGGACTCGTCTTTGGCGGTGATGGATACGCCAAATAGTTGTTGTCTGTGGTTGAGCTGAGGGCACAGAGCCCCAGTGGGTTGGGTGACGTCTCGATGGTGTGCAAAAGCCTCATGTTGTTGATGTCGTAGATATAGATCTGCTCCTCCAACAGGATTACAAGGCGCGCCTTATTCATCTTAACCGCCAAGATCGTTGTTGGGAACGTGAGCTCACAAATAGTGGAGTTTCTCTTTGTGTTGATGATCTTCAATCGACGCGGGGACATTGCTGGCTGGTCGCCGATGCCAGCGATGGCGATCAAGGACGTGGAGAAGAGCATCTCCACAATGCCAATTCCTCCATCCGTGCGAGAGTAGCACTTACCAAAGGGCTCACAGTTGAATATCTTGTAACCTTTGGAAGTTCCGATAGAGATACAACTTCCATCCTGGTTGAAGCTTATGAAATTAAGCGCTTCTGTACCCATCGTTGTTGTTGTAGTTGTTGTAGTTCCTGACTTCATCTGTGCCATTCTTGCGTGAAATATAGTAGGAGCGATGTTGTGGGAACCCCGGGGTTTTCTTTCTTTCTTTCTCCCTTTCTCTTTATAATTTGTTACTTGTCTTTTTGGTAAGAAAGAAAAAGATAATCTGTTTAATTTTGATAATCTTCAATGGGATCGTTGAGGATAGCGCCCGTTGGTATGTGTTTTTTGAATAATGTTAAAGTACTGAGTGGAGGGGGCAGGGCAGGAGAACGTGGTCCTGAAAAGGGGAAGAGAGAACGCGGACTTCTCCCTCTACTGTCCAAAGTTGTAAGGATATCCGGATAACATGGGTTTTGTCACGTGTAAGCCTCCCGCGAACACGAACTTTGATGGTTTTCAAAACAATAATAGCATAGCATATTTGTTAGAAGATAGATAAATAAATAAATTTGAAAGAAATGGTAAGTATTTTATATATAAAACCGATGGATCTATAGAAGGAATCAGTTGACAGTCAGAACTAATATGGAGACTTAGCAGAAGCTCTCTACCTCCTGAAGTAAAGAGCTCATAGAAAGGAAGGCGATATAGACTCCACAATCCAGGTAAAGGCCGGGTAACCTTTAAATAAATAAAATTTCGACCAAGAAAAGCTGTTAAAACAGGAAAGCAAACACACAATTGGAAACAATACTCCACTACAGTCAACTACAATTTCATAGAGAATAAGAATACAGGTGGTTTGTTGAGGATGAAGAGAAAAATTGTTACTTTTCTTGGCAACGAAGAGCGAAAAGACGCGCGATTGGGAACTAATAATAACTATTTATAAGTGTGCTGTGAAGCGTCTACAAAAATCAGTCATGGACATCCTACCATACTGATAACACGAGTAGAGACCATGTCACAGAGCAATGACTACTATGATATAGCACAACTCCCTGTGCAACGGCACTCAGTGATCAATGAACCACACACCCGAGAATATGGTCACATGACAGACCACGACGTTGAGCTTCATGACTACACCAACGAGAACTTCAGACGTTATGAGAGCACATACCAACCACCTCAAACATCCTACGACGAGCCTCTCCTCTCTAACCGATCACAAACATACCTTTCTACCCGGGAAGTACCACCCCCTTTGGCCTATAGTCAGCCCCAGCCGAAACAGGTGGAGGGGCACAGCCACCACCACCACAACCATTCGAAACCTCAAACACTGTGGACCAGACTACAGAGATTCCCAATATTTACCGTGGTATTCACAATTGTGGATATTGCCATCTTCATCTATGAGCTTGTTGTGATGAAGCAGCTTACTGGATCAGCATTCCAGACCAAGCCGTATTTCAACCCAATGCTTGGTCCCTCTTCCTATGTTCAGATCTACATTGGCTCGAGGTTTACGCCGTGTGCTCTGAGCAGCCAGTACGTGGACTTGGACTACACATGGCCCTGTGCTAACTCTACCACCAGTGCTACGGAGGTGTGCTCTCTAGCTGAGCTGTGTCAGTTCCCTGAAGGTACGCAGCCGTCACAGATTTGGAGAATTGTGAGTGCCTGTTTTATGCATGCTGGATTCATCCACATTATCTTCAATATGTTACTTCAATGTACTATTGGAAGAGAAGTTGAGATTGATATTGGCTCAATCCGTTACTTTGTTATATATCTACTGAGTGGTGTCTCTGGTAACCTGTTTGGGCTCAACTTTGCTGGTAATGGAGTCTCCAGCACTGGTGCTAGCGGTGCACTTTTTGGCGTCATTGCAGTGAATTTGTGCCTCTATACTCTGCACAAGGACAGAAGAAGGATTAGAGGGTACACAACCCTGATTTCCATTCTTATTGGTGAAGTTATTGTGAGTTTAGTACTTGGTCTATTGCCAGGATTGGACAATTTTGCACACATTGGCGGATTTATTTGTGGTTTACTCATGTCTGTTTTCCTGTTAGACAACCCACGCTTTGTGAAGAAGAATCCATCCCGTAAGTTTGCACTTACACAAAGTCACAAAAATTTGAAAACCAAACAGTTTTGGATATGGACTGCTGTTCGTATAGCGTCCTTAATCCTGTTGATTGCTTGGTTTGTCGGATTGGGGATCAACATCAAGAACGGAGGAGGCCACTGCTCCTGGTGTAAGTATCTTTCATGCTTACCAGTGAACAATTGGTGCTCATCTATGGAATTGACTACTACTTGAGAAGCAAAAAAGAATTAAATCAGATGATATCTTTACGTTTGTCTGTATAAATACCGGAATTGAGCTCTTTTTTTGTTTTTTTCTTCACGGCTTAAACCTTGCGTTATCGTTATCTCGTAAATGTATGCGAGATCTGGAAAGTTGCCTAATTGGGGAGGTGACGGAGCCTAAGCCAGATCTACAGCTATTATTGCTTCGTTTAAGAAGGAAGGTTACATTTCGCTTCAATGTAAAGAAATCCTTTAGCTAAGACAGAAAACTGTCTCTATCTTTTTTTGAACCAGCACTAAGACCATTGAATGGTGAAGCTCCCATTGTGTGGCCAGGTATGGAGAGATTGGATAGCCTTGGATCTGAGAAGAGAGATCTCTACCAGTATCTATGAGGGACTACATAAAAGTAATAAAACAGTTCAGATTACTGTTACTGAAAGTATTGGTTATATATCAAAAGCATTTTCAATGCCTCGAAGTTGATATCACCTATTATACACTCAGACGGTGGGAACACATCTGGGAGTGTTCAGGTGTTAAAGTAATCTTGTAACGCTGAGTTCTCTCAGTCTATGGCTTGATGGACACTACATACTACAAACACTAACCATATGATAGCTATCCCATTATTACCATTAATTAATTACAGTATCAAGTCTTTAGAACTAGTAGTAGAACTATCACTGTGGAAAATAAAAACACCCGAACACCTTATAATAACACCCAGACACCACATTTATCACTCAAACATACTCATAAAATCGTAGTTTCAATACAGTAGGAGGGGATAATAAAGGAACTTTGGGTATTTTTATACTACTTAAACTGTACATATTATATAACTCGACTGACTAGTTTTCATTGCATATGCTTAAAAAATATTCTAAGAATATATATGATAATTGAGAGGATTAGTCTAAACTCCTACAATTACAAAAGTCTCTGAGATCTATTAAAAATCTCTTAGAATCTTTTCAGTCACACATAAAGAACTCATCAAATATAATAAATCCATATGAATATTTGAGAAGATATTTCACTAAAAAACTGATTCCATAGTCATAATAAAAACACACACATTCCTTTTACAAAGATCGGAGATTAAAAGAGATCTGAAAATGTTACGTGTGGAAATGGAACTTGTAAGAAGTTAAGTGGTCCCGTCAACATTGCAGAATCCTGCATGAAAGTGCTTCTCGGAGGTTCTGGGCCTCCCCCTTTCTCTTACTCCTACTCCTTTTTTATTTTATTTTCTTTTCTTTTTTTTAAATTATCTTTCCGTTTCAAGTGACCAATAACCCAATGTTAATGGATAATTGAGTGATTACTGTGTTTAACATCTTTATGCACTCTTCATAGATGAATAACACTGAACACTCGTTCACCTTTTAAAAATAAACACACCAAAATTATAAGTACTAAAAATAGCAGCTGCTTACCAAACAGTGAGTAAAGTTTCTGAAACTCTAACGACAATGGGCAGATTTAAAGACAGGAAAGGAGGGAAAAGTGTGTTGCCCCTAACCCATCCGTAATTAGTTTCAAAGGGGCTTTCTTCTCTCTTCACTTCACTTTCTTTCTTTCTCTTTTTCTTTGTTGTAAATTAAAATTTGATGTGGAATCCCCAAAAAAATTGTGAGATCACAAATCACAAATGTTACCTGTCTAAGGGCTTCAAACTAACTCGAGCAAATATTAGCATAGCATAGCACATACACACCAGATCCAATTCACAATATGGGCATCACCTTCAGAGTGACAAGGATGGCTAAGCGGGTGCTTCTGCCTCTGGTTGCTCTTGTCTACCTCCTTGCCACGGCGTTTGACATTCACGCCCGGAACCTCATCAACAACAACTTCTCACAGCTCGAGCATTACACTGGCGGCCCCATAGAGGACATTAGTCGCAAGGTATGCTACTCATGGTACGGCTCGTGTAATCAGATTGTCGAGAGGGCGTACAATGCCAATGGAGAGCTCCAAGAGGTTACGTGGTACAGAGTCCCCAAGGCACTCGACATGGACGGCAGACCCACTGCCAGCACGGGCCTGTGGGCTTGGTACCACCACTATTTGTACGTCAAGCCATCACAGAGGGGACGGTTCAACACACCAGGAAGAGCAATCGTGGACTTGGCAATTGGTACTTCTGGAAGCACTGCCCCACCAGCCTACGTTGTCAGAGACGCACAGACATCAATTGGAAGACCTAAATCGAGGCTCGACATCACATACAACTACAACAACTGGGACCTTAAACAGGATGGCATCTGGGTCAAGTACGACAAGGACACTGCTGAAGATGCTATACAGGACATCTCCTACCTCTTTGGTAACGACGTGATTGAGCCCCGCAGCGACTGGAAATTGGCTCAGGGATCGCTGACATTCTCCCATAATCCGTCTCCAATCAGAATCATCACCAAGAAGAAGAAGCAGCCGAAAGAGGAAAATGTACCAATACTTAAGCTTGACGAGCAAGGACAGTTCAAAGTACTACAACTATCAGATATGCATTTCTCTTCGGACTTTGGTGAATGCAGAGATCAGTTTGGTGACAACAAGGAGGACGCCTCAGACTGCAAAGCTGACTCCAAGACAACAAACTTCATCCACCAGGTGATGGACCTGGAGAAGCCACAGCTTGTCATCGTCACCGGTGATGTCCTTGATGGATTAAATACGTTGGACTACCAGACTGCCATGTTGAAGGCGATGTCCCCGATGATCTCTCGTTCTGTTCCATTTGCCATCGCACTTGGCGAACACGATATTAACAAATTTGCATCCAGAGAGGAAATCATCGACTTCATTTCCACACTCCCTTACTCGACCATGGTGAGAACATCACAGACTCAGCCATACAACAACATCACCAACTACGTTCTCCCAATTTACAACGCAGAGGGCACAGAAGTGATGGACGCAATTTACATTATGGACATGTTTTCAACTGACAACAAGCCAATATTCTCAACCTCAGAGTTTTTGCAATACGCTCACGACTCACTCCCAAAACAACCGACTTTCTCCTTGGCATTTCTACACTTCCCGATCCAAGACTATCGTCCAAAAGATGCCTTCCCCATCGTGGGCCAGTACAATGAGAAGCATAAGCTCAACTCAAAGACTGATCCAAACACGAGACAGAAATTGAGTGAGATCAATGTACAAGCTCTCAGCGTTGGTTCCGAACATACAAACGAGTGCTGTATTCTATCGGAAAAGAAGGATCTCAACAATCTCTGGATGTGCTTTGGTGGATCAGTTGGCGAAGGTGCTTATTCTGACGGGAAACACGATAGGAGATTGAGGTTGTTCCGAATGGACCACAAGAATGGAGAAGTCACATCTTGGAAGAGAAGACAGGGGAAACCTCAAGGTGTATTCGATTATCAATACATTGTCTCACCACAGACTTAGTACCGGGAGCGGGATCATTACGCTCTTTCATTACTTGCATCATACAAAGTCTTGTTTATAAACCATACAAGCACTATATCAACTACTCAAAAGGAGATATGACAACACCTATATTCTCTCCCTCCACATTAGCATACCACATCACATGCATTCATTCGTTTAAGCTTTAATTTTTGGGTTACTTAGGCTTTTATTTTTTCTTTAATTATTTGGGCATTACTTCATATCTTTCTTTTATCAACTGTTCTCATTCTTTATAAAGATCAACTTAGGATTAGAGAATATGGAATTGCAATGAGCAATCAAGTAATTACATACCTACCTCCCATCGTCCTTACTTTCCCTACCCCTTATCACTATCACCAGACGACACTGTAGGGCTAACAGCATCATCACTATCGTTATTCTCAGGTCGGTCCAAAGACATGGAGGATTCAGAATGTTTGAAAAAGCCAACCTTGGATTCCACCGGAGAGTCCAAATCGATGAGGTTAGAAGATGTGTCCTCCTTACCATTCAGTTCAGAATCAGAGTCATAGTCATCACTCTCAGCAACAGCCACGAACTCATCGGTGTCCGACTCAAGTAACTCCAGTGTCTTCTTCAACTCGATTTTATCCTTCTCAATGAAATCAAGCACACTTTGCGGAACCGTATCATCAGTAACGTCATCAAGTAGTGACCGCTTCACGTAAACCATCACAAATGACTCTTCAAATGACCCTGGTCTCTGAACCTTAAGGTTACTCACCGTCTGGCGCAACTGATCAAATGTAATCGCCTCGATGGTGAAGTCAGTACAGTTTCTTGTCTCATGCTCCACCTTTATCCAAGCGTTTTCGCCTTCATACTGCTTGCGGTATGCAAAATGGGATTGGTTGAAAATCAAGCCAGTGAGAATATAAGGCTCTAAATCATCTGGAAGTCTGCTAAGCAAGTTTTCGGGATTTAGGACGTCATACTCCTTGAGCTCCTCTGTAAGTCTCCTATTATCCTCAAAGAGCTCCGATTTTAAACCACGACTTTTCTGTTGAATCTCCAACAACTTGGCTAGCGTCTCCTTAGTCTCAGATTCTGCAAGTTCGTTCTGATCAAGTTGTAGTTGAAGAAACTTGATCGTAGACTGCAATGCTGGGTCAACGGCTTTACCCTGGTGTGCACTTAAATTACCAATCTTCTTATTATTATCATGCATGGCCATTTTGATCTCATCAGCCTTGTCCTCCATATCCTTCACTACTAGAGCAAACTCCTTTAAAAACACCTGTGGGTACAGTTCTTGCTCAAGGGTGATGGTGGGGTACGATGAACCTCTGCCCTCAGGTTCAATTGACAGAACCAAAACGTCACTCAACTCCACTATACTACTTGTTGCACCTGGATCGTTGCTTCCCCATAACAGATCTGCTAATGTTTCGTGAAGTCCACCGTCCCACTCCTCTAGCTCAATAGGCAACATACCAAACAGGTTGTCATGTGCTGCATCGCCATCGGGTGTTTCATTAGCCCGGTTTTCAAAAAGTCTCTTTGCATTCTCCACACCGCATGCGAGCAACTCATCGGTCAAGGCACGGTAAAACGCATCATACGCATCTGATATTGATTCTACCTCTGACATCTTCATCTGTGCTATCCGTGGGAAGGACTTCACAAAGGACTTTGTAGATGCAAAGGCTCTCCCAGATTTCGAGTCCAAAAAGGCAAACAACCTCTGAGTCTCTAGAAGGAACCTCAAGTCGTGCTCACAGCCTTCCTTGTCCTTGCAATATGTGGTTCCCGGTGGGATCGAGACACTCTCACCTTTGAACCAACGTGGATGGAATCCCAATGTGTCGAAAGAGTGATGATACACCGCCTTCCTGAAGGAAGGGATGCAATGCAACATTGTAATCAAGGCGTTGAGATAAGACTCGAACTGGCCATTGCGTGGCGGCATGAGCACAGAGGGAGTACCATTTTCAAGGGTATATCTTTCAATATCCTCATACACTGAGTATGGCTCAACGACGGGCAACTCTGGTGAGGGGTATATGTTCGTAGATGTGTAGTAGTTCGTGTCCTGAGTGTGTGTTCTTCTGGGCGGCAGTTGTGGAGCTTGGCAGTTGAGATCCACAGTCTCAGTCTCAAGGTTCTGATTGTACCCTGGTGGAGGCATGATGTTGTCCAAGACCCCAGATGGGATGGTAGCGTGTCCCTGTGTTTGCTTTGGCGGATCCATCAAGGATTCAGCGAGCTTTCGATTCTCCTCCATCTCGGCCTCTTTGCGTTGTCTGTAGTCTGTTTGGGAGACAGGGTCCATCAACAAGAACTCGACAGCATCGTTTACGACGTAGTCAGTTATCTGTGGGTGATGTTAATGACTAGTTCTCAACTCCGATCTGAGGGGAAATCAGTGTTAAAACTTACCTCCAATGCGGCGAGGGCGTCTGTGGAGCCAAATCCCATTTCTTGGACTTGCGAAACTCTGGAGCGGATCTCCTCTTCGCTGACCATGTTAAAGAGTAATGTTATATGAGATTATATTTTATCTCTTTTTGATTGCCAATTTAAGAAGAAACGTTAAGGAGCAGAAAGAGATTGCTTTGGGATGGGCTATGTGAGTATTTGTTTTGTAATTTTAAGATTCTGTCATTGGAGATCGTGTAAATAAGGGGTCTTGTACCCTTATACGTAGCATTTTATATACTACAGGAACAAAAGTTACATTTCAAATAGTCAAATGCATTACTTTATAAACCTTTCCCTTCCCCAAGATTACGGGTGAAAAAACAAATCCAGTTAAGCAGATCAGAACACGTCTGGTAGTCTCTCAATGACATAGGAGTGAGAGCCTACACTCATGATAGGCACACCTGGAACCTTTCTGATACGGCGCTTCAAGTCAGCATCATTGGTAGCGACAATAAAACACTTGTGCTGCATGACTCTGTTCACGAGACAGTCATCCGCATATGTTCCTCTGTGCGAACAGCTCAGTCTCTGTATTCTTGGGTCCTTGGCAAGCTTGAGGGCAATACGGTACTTTGGTCCAAGTTTCTCCAATTCTGCCATTACGCAGTCTGTGATAAGCGGAATGCACTTGGCGTACAAAGAATCCATCATTCCTCTTACGAGATCAATCTTTTTTTGGATGGACCAGTTGATGAAGTTGGTATCTACCAGCACTTGGTATGGTGGCTTGATGGCTTCGTTAAACTGGAAGAAGAGGGCACTTGAGACTTGTGGACTTTGGGTAGTAAAGTTAGTATATTGTTGCTTGCACTTCAAAAAAAGGAAAAACATAGATGATACTTACATATTTCTTGTGAGTTCTGGGTCATCTTTATTCTTTGGCTTCTCCGGGTTTTTTTTACTGTATAAATGTTAGTATTTTGAAGCTCATCGGGAAGAGGCAAGCCCAATGTTTTCTAGAAGGGGGTACGTACGCATCCTTGGCCTTATTTGTCAAGAGACGCTTTGTCTGTGCAAATTTTCTTGTCTTTTTGGCTTTTCCCATGACTGATTATATGTGTGTGTTCGTTGATGATGTGGGATAAATAGTGATGGCTTTGTGCACTTCCTGTTGAACTTCACACTCTTCAAAGAGCATTTAATTTTTTCTAGTGCGGTAAGGGACACACACATGTATATATATATATATACCAATTCATTGAGATTACTAAAGCAATTTTTTAACTGACACAAGGGAGAGGTATAGTAGTATAATATGTCCATAGTCGATATTAGTAGAACTATAAAACATTTCCCAATTCTTTGGGCACTCAAACTAAAGGTGTCACGGCGAAAGTAAAGACCATTAGTATCTCCAGATCTATGTGTCAAAGCCTGTGAGCGTTCTCACAGTTACCCATAGAGAAGCATCTGAAGCTTGAAAGTTACGCGTAACTATCAGCACAGTGTAATCGCGAGCGATAGAGGGGGGGGGGGTCATGAGGAAGTTTTCAAGATTCCACCACGGATAAATAAAGCAGCCGCCACCTTCTCCTTCTTAACACAAACACGATACGCAACTATCTCGATAGACGTCCTTCGACATCTGCTTGAAGCAAACTACTCAGCAAGAGCGCTACTCATCAACCATACTTAAATCACAATAATTACCGCCCGCCATGAATATCCTCAAGAATAAAGAGAAAAAGCTCTCCAATTTGATGTATCTCCACCAGCTGTCCCACCCAGACCAGGCTTTGGCCACCGCCATTATTGTTGATCCCAAGAACCCTTCTACGCTGTCAGCTCAGAGCTATTATCGCACTTTGAGTTCTCCGACACTACAGTGGTGGGCCTGAGGTGCTTTCTAGGAAAAATCCTCAGCAGGCCAAGTATGGTAGTAATGTTGAGGTATCACTGGACGTTATCCTTTTGAGTGAGAGTCAGAGGTTAGCCGGGGGTGATCAACGCTCCGTCACCGTGGAGCAACTACAGCAGCTTAATAACAACTTCAAGTGCAAAAATTTGAAGTATGTGGCCTTATTTTCAACTTTTTTCAAGTATCCTATCTATGGTATTGTGGATAGGAAGATGAACTTCAACATTTTCATAACACAAAGGTTCAAAGAGAGGAATGAATACAACTTGAAAAACCTCTTAATCGCGTTGTTTGAGTTCACTTCTGAAGTGTTACAAGAACAGGTTGAATCGGAGGATGAAGTGAAACTGATCATTTACTTGAAAAGAACTTCTTTTGAGGACGAGTCCAAACTTCTTATGAAGAACTTGAACTGGTTGGGAGGCAAGCTGTTATTGAATGACGATAATGACACAAACAAGTATAACGATTGGTTTATCATGGAATTTGAGGTTTGATTCCTATGATATGTCTTTTGGTTTCTTTTTCTCTCTCTCTCTTTTTCATTTCTATGTCTTCTTTTATCTATGGCGACGTTTATGAGTCCTACTCCTTTATACTTTTCTTGATAATTATTATTCTTTATTAATACAAAATGGAACAACAATGAATCATCACAGGCATAGTAAATTTTACACGTTTTATCGTTATAATAGTAACAGCCACAGCCATCTCGTCTTTTCACTTGGTCAATTCCAACACCTTAGCCTTACCTTCCTTGACAGAAACCTCCGGAGAGATCTGGATTCTCTTCTCGACAAGTTTACCATCTTTGAAGATCCAATGAGAACGCTTAATACCAGAAGGCGACTTCTTAGCACCGAGGACACCAATCAGTTCTTTCTTGGTATCACACAACAAATCGTACTGCAGATTCTGCTTAGTCTTGAAGTTCTTTTGAGCCTTTGGTGAATCAGCAGATAGACCAAGCACGAGAGCCTTGGATGAGATGGAGTTGAAGTTATCTCTGAAACCGCAAGCTTGACGCGTACACCCTGGAGTTGAGGCCTTTGGGTAGGCAAAGATGATGATCACATCGTTCTTAGCAGCAAGGTCTTTCAGTGACAAAGGCTCTTCATCTTGGTTGAGTAGTGTAATGTCTGGAATGTCATCTCCGATTTCGATCTCCTTGGACTCGCTGGTCTCTTTCTTTGGAGCCGTCTTCTTGGTGGCGGGCTTGGTGACCTTGGAGGTTGGGAGAGACTCGATCTTGGTCTCGGCTCTAGCAGCGACTCTTGCGGAGCGTCTTGGTGTACTCATTATCTTAAAAAAAGAAAAAAAAAGGAGATAATTGGAGAGAGGGTTGCCTTTGGTTGTTGAATCTGAAGGAAAAGGGTGGCGAATGCGCTCTTTCTTTTTGGTGACCTTCGATCTCGACATCCTCACACAACGCGAAACACGTGAAAGTAATATCGACAAAATTTCCCAAATAGGCAAGAGAAACGTTTTGTTGGGGTTTTTGGGCTTTTAACTGATTGAAAATGATGAGACAATGAACTTTGAAGATAAACAGTAAGAGATGAAATAAAAATACTGCTATCATTCCTTTATTGGAGAGATGATGATGAGGATGATTCGGTGTCCTCGGAGTTGTTACGGGACACAACTCATCGCGCTTTCCAAAAATTTTCATGTATCTTTCTTATTATACACTGCCTTTGACATATAATCAAAACTCCACAAAACCATTTCGAAAGTATCATAGACAAGATGGCTAAGAAAAGTAAGGCACTTATATATATAAACTATACATTAACAACAGGAACTAACCCACCATTCAGTCTCCAAACACTCCAGAGCTGCCAGAAGAAACGAGATTGAGGAACCAGAGGCCAAATCTCTTTCGAAACTTCCCAGAAGTGAAACGACAGACACAACGTCTGCCATCATCAGAGCCACAGCCAAGAAGAACGAGGACTTGTTAGCTAGTAAAATTTCCAAGAAGGAAAGCAAGAACAAAGTGGCCAAACAAAAGGCGAAGACAGCACTGACCACGAACTTGAACAAGGACAAGATTGAAAGAGCCATGCAATTGGGTGACAGACTAGAAGGTAAGATCAACAAGAGCAAAGAGAGAGCCAGATATGTTCAGACGGCGAGAAAGGCCAACTGGGATGCCATTAACACACTTGCAATGTCCGAGATTCAGCAGATAGAGAACAAGGAGGAGAAGCCAGAAGACGGCGAACCATCAGAAGACGCTATGGTTGATGATTTCTACAATGAGGAACCAACTCCAAAGGTTAAACTGGCAGCTAATACCTTTGCTCTGCTGGAGGAGATGGAGGCTTGAGTTTTTTTTATCATGAGTTTATGACTATACAACCAGTTATTCTGGACAAAGATACAACTTCTGCAAGACTTTACGGATAAAAGTGATCTTAATACAGGTTACGAGTAGAATTCTATAAGATCAGAGCAACAGACTTAATGAGTAAACATGAAATATATGCTCTTCTCATAGTGATTAGAATCATGGAAGGGTATCAAAACTCTACTGGTGATATTTCATGATATTAAGATATTTGATTAATCCCTTACTTATTCCAATGAAACTACAATAAGATGAAGAAGTCAAACCTATTAACATGTCAAGAATTTATATCAAATCATAGCGTTATCACTCTAAAATCGTCGTCTCGGATGTTTTCTTGTTGTCCTTCGGTCGTAACGGAGATGTATGGGTGTAACCTCCGCGATTTTCATTTTTCGATGGTTTTCTACCAAACCTCACCCCCAAAAAATAAGAGGTACGTGGCCTAAACTGTTTCTGATTTATATGTGTGCTGTTCTTATTCTTTTCCCATTGTCTTTTTTTACTTTTTGTGTACTAACCGCTAACTCTTTAAATCTGTCAGAGATTCAATGAAACTCTCATCCTTCACTGTTCCTGCTGCTGTTGTGCTTCTTGCTCGCCCTATTGAGGCCAGCGATGCTGATTCGAACCCAGAGTTTGTTCCATTCGACAAGAGCCAATTGAGCTCTTCCTCGTTCTTTGAGCAGTTTGACTCCGATGACTGGGCTCAATTGTGGAAGATCTCCAAGGCCAAGAAGGACGACGAGTTCTCTTATGTGGGTGAGTGGGCCCTTGAGGAGAGTAAGATATTCCCTGGCTTCAAGGGTGACAAGGGCCTCGTGTTGAAGACCAAGGCCGCTCATCACGCTATTCACGCTCCATTGCCAGAGCCATTTGAGAACAAGGAGAATACCCTGGTTATGCAGTATGAAGTGAAACTGCAAGAGGGTGTCACCTGTGGTGGTGCCTATGTTAAGTTGCTTTCCGCTGATGGAGCCCCATCCGAAGGTAATGAGTTCAACAACGAGACCCCTTATCAGGTGATGTTCGGTCCTGACAAGTGTGGTCCTAATAACGATGTCCACTTCATCATCAGACGTAAGAACCCACACACCGGCGAGTATGAGGAGAAGCACCTGTCTTCTACCCCACTGTCTAGAACTGTCAAGACATCTACTCTTTACACGCTGATCATCAAGCCAAATCAAGACTTTGAGATCAGAATCAGTGGTGATGTTGTGAAGGCTGGTAACTTGCTTGACGAGGGAGTCTTCAAGCCAGCATTTGACCCACCGGCTGAGATTGATGATGTCAATGACACCAAGCCAGAAGACTGGGACGACAGAGTTGAGATTCCAGATCCATCGCAGACGGAGAAGCCAGAGGACTGGGACGAGTTTGCCCCATACATGATTCCAGATCCAGAGGCTACGAAGCCAGACTCATGGGACGAGGAAGCTCAGGAGTACATTCCAGACCCAGAGGCCGAGAAGCCAGAAGATTGGGATGATGAAGAGGATGGAGAATGGATTGCCCCAACGGTGTTCAACCCAGAGTGCGAGTCTCATGGCTGTGGTCCATGGGAGCCACCAATGATTCAGAACCCAGAGTACAAGGGTAAGTGGACTCAGCCATACATTGAGAACCCAGATTACAAGGGTGAGTGGAAGCCAAGACAGGTTGCCAATCCAAACTACTACCACGATGCCCACCCATCTGATTTGGAGGCCATTGGTGCCATTGGATTCGAGTTGTGGTCAATGGATGCTGATATCTTGTTTGATAACATTTACTTGGGCCACTCTATTGACGAGGCTGAGTTGCTTGGTAACACCACGTGGAAGCCAAAGTATGACTTGGAACAAGAGGCCGTGTTGAATGTCCAGCCACCAGTATCCAAGGATGGCGATGAGCCAGCATTGAAGACACAGGACAATGTCGACTTTTTGACAAAGGCCAACAACTACTTGCAGGACTTCCTTGCATCTCCATTGGAAACTTTGAGCGAGAGACCAACTGAGGGTGCTCTGTATGCTGGTGTTGCAGTGTTTGGTGCTACCATGGCGTTGACCGTATTGTCTTTGGTTCTTGGTGCTGTTACAGGCTCTTCTTCTTCTTCTCCAGCAACTAAGAAGGATGCCAAGGAGGATAAGATCGTTGAGGTTGATTCTGCTGAAGAGAAGACAGCTACCACTGGCTCCACTCAGCGTGAGACCAGAGCCTCAAAGAGGGCTACAGCTACCGCTTCTGGTTCTAGGGAGTGAATTTCGCTACTTTTACCTTTTTCCTAGTTTCAAATATAGTATTGCACATTTCTTTTTTCTTATTGATTAGTATATGATGATATTCTACATCTTAGATCATAAAGTGCCACTGATATCGATTTACACACTCTTTTCACCTCCAACCAAAGAAAATTTAAATGTAAATCAGAACCTACTTGGATTTCAGCATCAGACTGTTAAGGTTTCTTTATTCTTTTTCTGTCTTTTAGTATATGTTAATGCATGTGTTTGTGTCACATATATACCGTGGGTACCCAAAACAAGACAAATAAGACAAACAAAGTGTGAACAATCCTTATCATATATATTATTACCTCGCCTCGGGCTTTCTATGTAATTAACTCAAATAATGGCTTGTGTGCGTCAGTATGGTTCGATTTCACCAAACCCTCTTTGGCGTAACTCTGCATTTTACCCCATCGAGCACTGTACCGAAGAAAAACTTAAAATGAGGTTTGGACTTAAAACAAAAAAAAACTAAATGGAAGGAATATGCGTATGCATGGCGGTTGTATTCCTTTGTTACGGATCAAGTTGAATCGGTGGTTGTTTCTTCTTTGACAGCTCTTTGTTTTCTTTGTTCTCTTCTTGTTTCATCTTTTTGTTATCATATACAGATATAAGAATGTCCTTATTTATCAATACAAATCTTCCTCCTTCATATAAACTATAGTTATAAGCTCCTCATATATACACACAAACACTCTCATATTTTGTTTAGTATTCTTGTGTTTGTCTTGTCCTTTTTTACTTTTTCTTTTTTTTCTTTTAATATTATGCGTACACATAAAATGTACCTGTGTCTCGTATAAATTTCGGAAGAAAGTTGGTGCAGCCGAGATCTTTCTGGAAGCATTGCTAGCAACTTTGCTACAGTGCGGGAGAGGGGAAAAATCCCCATGGAAGAAAAAGAAGGACATTAACATGACGCACAGAAGGCCTAGCCAGGAGCCATGGAAAAACAAACATGGAAGGAGAGGGGTAATCTTTCTTTCGATTGATTACGATAAGGTTTAGACTCCCCCTCCCCCAGAAACTTCAACACGGAGTTTTCCGAGCTCACTTTTTGTGACAGACCGATAAGCAGTGGAAAAGAAAGACGATGGGCAATAACTTTTTTTTTGTCTCAGAAGACCAGGCTGTTGTTTAAAAAGAAGGGGAAAACCAACTGGTTTGCATAATAGTAGAATTATATTATGTATATATCTACAGGTCATTGAATTCTATCATAACTACATAATTTTTTCTCTCTTCTTGAATGATCAACTAATTAAAAAAAAGCTTGGGATGGTCCTCGTACTACAAAATAACTTCTTCTGAAACATTATCTTTTCTTGGAATTTCACTATTCTTAGCCTCCTTTTTTTGTTTTTTCTTTCTTTTTGAGACACACATCGATCGTATGATTTGTGATTACACCTGCTTACTGCTAAAAAAAAAATCTAACACTACTCCCGTAAGTATCGTATGTGCTGGGCTGTGTGAGCCTGCGTTGTAGATTAAGCCTTGCTACACCGAAGTGGCATGTTCTGCTATTCTTTGTGTAATGAAGGAAAAAAGAAGGGTTACAACTCCATCGGATGTCATCGTAGAGAACTACTCGTGCCTGAACCAACAGAACATGGATCAATCTTTCCTTCGTGATGTTTGACAGGAGGAGGAAGGGGGCATAATGCTCTCCCTCCCAACCAACAATGCTTATTAGTTAATTGGTTTAGTATTATTTCAGGCTTTCAGCTTCATAACCATTGAGTTCCCTTAATGAGGCCAGCAGCAGCGGACATGGTTCCCTATTTGTTAGTGCTTTTATTGTTTCACCGGATCATTTCCCTCCCACCTTAGAGAATGTGATTATGCATGCACCGGCCACTAAAAGAATGTCAGCTTTAAATGAAGAGATACAAGAACGAGGCTATTAAAGGAGAGAAAACACAAACATATATATATGTAAACGAGAGAAAGAGAGAGATGAATAGAATGATAGTGTAAGCATTAAATCCTAACTGAGTGGATGATCCTCCTGTGTGCGCATCGTATATATGTGATTGTCGTCGGTGTTAGTATTAGTGTGTGCTTGTATATCATTTTAACTCTACCAGTCCACCACAGTCATAATCGCCGTGTAAATGTTCCATAATTTCCCCACTTTACTTTAATTAAAGTCCTCATTAATTATTATAATCTGGGAGTGGTTGGAACACCTGAACCAGTTTTTTTTTTTGCAAAAGCCACAATAAGAGAGAGAAGTCAGAAGTTATCATTGCTTAAAGCGAGGTAGGCCGAGACGTAACCCGCTGAATCGTGCATAGAAGCATGCATAACATCGCCGCAACTGTGAATCACTGGTACTCGTGAGCTTCTCGAAATGTGCAGGAACCCGCATCAACCTCTAAAGAAGTGAGCGTCTGCAGCGGACCTCCTAACTTTTTTTTCTTTGGTTTTTAGGAGCCTCTGCGTCGATCCCTCTTAACAAAGGCGGTCTTGCGTACCAGTCGCTTTCCCCCATTCCGACCAACTACATTTAAACAGATATATAAATGTGTTTGGCCCCACCCGATCCAACTCTTCACCTCACCTCTCTTTGTGGCGCGACCCGTCATTATCGGCAAGTCCCTAAACTCTTCTCCTTACAATTGTCGTACCACATCTACACATCCAACTTGTATCGAGAATTGAAAGAGAGAATAGAAAAAAATGTCAGTTCAAAAGATGAAACTTCCATCTGTACATGATATCTTCCCGCAGAGTGTGCACTATCTCAATTGTCCACCAAATCATTCTCCGCTACCACCACAGACTCAACCTCAGAGACATCCCCAGATGGCTGCTACCCAGACATGTACTCTCTTGGGGGTGGCACAGTCAGTTGTTACCGCTGTCAATCAGCAACAACAACATCAGCAGCAGCAGCAGCAGCAGCAGCAGCATCAGCATCAGCAGCAGCAGCATCAGCAACAACCCACCATGAGTCCATTTGTGCCACCACCATATGCTTCAGGTCCTACGTACTACTACCAGCCAATGTATTACACACACTCATCTCCAGCATCACCGTTATTACCACTACCCCCACAAGCTCCTTCTCAACATGCTCGGATGTATACCACCCAGTCCATGGGCATGCCACCTCCACCTCCACCTCCACCACAGACATCACAGTACCTCACACACCAGATGGGGTTCATGTCACCGCTTGAGATGAGAACACAGGGTCACCGTGTACAGAAGCAGCGCCAATCAAACGCTTGGACAGATGAGGATGACTCTCTGTTGAAGTACTTGAAAGAAGTGCGTAACCTGGGATGGAGAGAGATCTCTGCTCATTTTAGAAACCGGACAGCTAATGGGTGTCAGTTCCGCTGGAGACGGATTAGTGCTTTGGCTAAAGCACTTGAAAAGGAGGCTAAAAGTGAGTCAAAGACTAAGGAGGAAGAATACTATGCGAGAGAAGAAGAAAAAGTTGAAGAAGAAGGGGAAGCAAAAGAAGAATGTGAGGGAGGACCTGAAGCACTAGAAGCTTCTGAAGAGGAAGCGGAGAGCAAAAAGGTAAATCGGTTGGATAAGTTGTTGAATTGATTGGAGAGCTGGGCTCTTTTATTTATGTTATATCGGTTTGTTTGTTGATGATGTGTTTCCATTTCGTATCGTCAATCATTTGGTTTTTATATGCTAAGTTTTGCATGCAGTTACGTGTTTCCATGATTCTTTATGTCTTCACTTCTTTTCTATACCTTAATATCTACCTAGATCTTATGTTGGTTATGTATTCAATTTAATGGCTCTGTAGTAAAAAGATGCATAATAGTATCGTAACTCGCTCATCCACATAAAATAGGCAGCGTGTTGCCTTTGCTCTCTCGTAGAAAGAGAAAGAAAAAAGACGTAATAATATTTTACCTCCCCTCCCCTTTTCTCCGTTTCTCTTTCTCTCTCTCCTGCGTGAGGATGTCTCCTCTCATCTATGCATGTGCTCATGAGCAATGGGCAATGGGCCAATCATGTGGTTCAAATGTATGCGCCAGACATAAACACACATAACTTCACTCTCTCATTGCTTTTTTTTGTAGGGTAATATTTACCGGAGAAGTTGACAAAAGGATTAAAAGTCAGAGATGGCCATCTCTTTCCACATCATCAGACCAGACTACCTGTGCCCTTCCCCCTTTTTCTCTTAAACCCGCACACACGCATTGCGTCGTCCCGTATATAATTGCGGCGATCGACGCATCTGTACCCAACGGTCCCACAGATAACTTCTAACATGTTATGTTTTTTTTCTTTCATTGTGTAACTTCTGCGCGCTTATCCACCCAATCATTGAAAAGGTTTTCCTTATCTAACTTGTCCATTTATCATCATCTCTATAGTACAATATTAGAATGACAGCGAAAAGCAAATGAGCAGTTCCAATCTTTCTTCAGTTTTTACTCTCTTCTTTTAACCAAAGTTTTGGTTCTGGTGGCTGGTATTTTTTTTCAATTTCTGCAGCGAACCGTTGGACGTCGTTGCCCATCTTTTTTTTCATACGTACAGCGTTGTCCTGGTGAGCGCTGCTGGCGGGGCGACCTCGTAACAGCGGACATTGCCCCATTGTGTATTCCTGGTGTCTGGGTGTACACCTAGGGCGTTCGCGAATTGTGCGGGGGCCGAAGCTCAGAGGGAGGTATTCTCTCATTACTCATCATGTGCTAATAGAAAAGTAGATCAATCAGACAACATACCCAAGGGTCATGATTAGGGGAATAACATCATTTGTACGGTCAGTGTCTACAACAACACGGCATGTGCCGCCATTTGGCAATGCCCTGCTCACCTCTCGTGGAGTAGTATCCGTCAAGGGCCCAGATGCGACCAAGTTCCTCAATGGACTCATCACCTCCAAGATGCTTCCACAGACTACAAAGAGACTCGCAATGACCATTTGTGATGAAGAAGAACCAGCGGATCTCAGACTAGAGACATTTGATATGTCCAAGAACTGGGGGATATTGAAAGAGGACCAGGATACACACAATCAGACTGTCAGTAGGACTGGCTTGTTTACAATGTTTCTGAACTCAAAGGGGAGAATTGTCACAGATGCGTGGATTTACCCACGTAAGTTAATGCTGGAAGCGGACGAGATTAATGATGAATCTGAGTACTTGATCGAGTGTGATAAAAGTATTTTGAAGCAATTGCAGATGGTGCTTAAACTACACAAACTGAAAGCAAAAGTCAACATCAAAGAGTTGGACGATGTTAATGTCTGGACAGCATACAATGACACTCAAATGGATATGCTGTATGACATCAACCAATGTAATTTTCATTCAAACCCTCAAGACTCGAAGAACCCAAGTGCTGCTCTCAGCAAGACGGAATTGTTCCTTCAAGATTCAAGATTATGGAACGTTGCTAACGCTTCATTACTAAGAGAGAACATTCTGGGCTTTGCATTCGATGAACGTTGTCCAGACTTTGCCATTCGTCTCATAACAACACCACAAATCACCGACTTGTCACGATTAATCGGTGAAGATTACGTCCCATCATCATCACAAACAACTGAAGAGACAATCAACATCCGTCGCCAACTTTACGGTATACCAGAAACACCAACAGAAATCCAACCGAACAAACTCTTACCACTAGAGTGTAACTTGGAGTTCATGAATGGAGTCCATTTTGACAAAGGTTGTTATGTCGGTCAGGAACTAACTGTGAGAACGTTCCACACTGGTGTCGTGCGTAAACGTGTCGTCCCTGTCAGGCTATTCCTCACAAACAACCACCAAGTGGATCTACAATCTCTAGGACTGGAATACATTTGGAATGATCCAGTCAATGACGTTATCCAGCCATCTACTGGATACTTGGATATTTATTCAAACAAACAAGATCAGTCTAAACAACTTGCTGCATCACCCTTTGGGACACCAAAGAAAGCGTCTATCACTACCACTACTACAAGGCGCTCTGCTAAACGGTCTTCTGGAATGTTACTCAATTCTTATGGTAACGTTGGATTAGCATTGGTTAGATTGGAAGATTTTGCTGATCCATTGGGTGAGTTCTACATTGAGATACCAGATAAGGGTAATCTGAAGATTGGTGTTAAGGCCTTCATCCCTTACTGGTGGCCTGAGGAGTGATATTGTATATACAACTCTTACATATGATGATGACTATTATGATACACATCTTACTTCTTTTTGTATTATAGCATTTACTATCATGAACCGTATATCCATAGTATGTGTGTGATAAGCGCAGGATTTTTGCCCTAACACCTTCACGTGATCCACACGTGAGTGATAGCAAGCCCTAATCATTTTTGCGTCAAGTTACATATATCGCGGGGAAATCTCAAATGTTGGTGTAAGAGTGTGACCGTTACACCCGAACACCTCGCATAAACAACCCGGCCCACCTTTGGTTTTGTATACGCAGTAACTTAGAGTGATAGTGCTCCAACCAGGTACAGTCCGCGCGCACTAACTGTGCAGTACTGGGAAAAGCGCGATTTTTTTTTTTGTAGGCGTCTCAGTGTGGGAGCTCTCGCTTGGTGCGCGCCGAAAAATCTACAACTTGAAAACTCCCAAAGCACACGCAAGTTTCACCAACTCACACAAGAGGGTTCTACAACAACCAGACAGATTTATAAATCCAAGATGGCTGAGGAACAGGTTGACATCCCACAGGAAGAGATCCCACAGGAAGAGATTGCTCAGGAGGAAATTGTCCAGGAGCCAGTCGAGGTCAAGTACGTTGAGTTGGCCACTGCTATCCCAGCTGATGTCCAGCAGGCCCAGGCTGAGATCAAGCTGTTCAACAAGTGGTCCTTCTCCGACGTTGTTGTCAAGGACATTTCTTTGACCGACTACATCCAGATCAGCAAGCCAATCTCCGTCTCCCACACTGCTGGTCGTTACGCTTCCAAGAGATTCAGAAAGTCCCAGTGCTCTATTGTTGAGAGACTCACCAACTCCCTCATGATGAACGGTAGAAACAACGGTAAGAAGTTGAAGGCTCTCAGAATCGTCAAGCACACCTTGGAGATCATCCACGTCTTGACCGACCAGAACCCATTGCAGGTCTTGGTTGACGCTGTTGTCAACACTGGTCCAAGAGAAGACTCCACCAGAATCGGTTCTTCTGGTACCGTCAGAAGACAGGCTGTCGATGTCTCCCCATTGAGAAGAGTTAACCAGGCTGTTGCTTTGTTGACCATCGGTGCCAGAGAGGCTTCTTTCAGAAACATCAAGACCATTGCCGAGTGTTTGGCTGAGGAGTTGATCAACGCTGGTAAGGGTTCTTCTACTTCCTACGCTATCAAGAAGAAGGATGAGTTGGAGCGTGTTGCCAAGTCTAACCGTTAAAAATGGTTATTTTTGTCAATATTATGGGGGATTAATTCATTGGTTTCTTTCTTTTGAACACAACAACACTTTAATTTGGGGGAGTAGCTGCGTTTTTGCTTTGATGAATTCTCTTTTATGGTTTTTGTTATTTCCTACAGTTGTTGTTTGAATATTGAAGAAGAGGTTTATGGGTTGGTCTCTTGTTGTATACAAGTTAAAAACAAAAAGAAAGATGTCATGTTAAGTAAAAACAGAAAATTGTAGCTCTTCAAATAAAAGTGTCACGTTTCATTCATCATCGGTCAGGTGAAAAAAAATTGCTGCTCCGCGATATATAGAAAAAGGAAAAAAGAATAGCATGGGGTTCGAACCTAGGTCTAGAATTCCACGTGGCCAGGTGGTGAACTGAAGGGAGATTTTCCAACTACTGACGGTTGTGTTAGCAAAATGGTTTGAATCATGTATCAATCAATCAAGTATCAATAAATAGTTATGGGAATGTACACAGCTAGACTCTCTCTCTGGATCAATTTTCATCGTCATCATCATCATCATCATCGATGAACACATCAACTTTCTTACCAACATCACCACGATCAAACTTGGCATCGAATCTGTTCAAGTTACCTGTCAACCCATCGGGCGTAGAGCTCCCAGAACTGTGAGAATACGAGTGCTTCTCAAACCCTTCACGAAGCTTCTCATGGAATGTTTTGATCTTTCTTCCAAAGTTCTTATCAAGCTCAGCAACTTTGAGACTGCCAGCTAGATCAGAGCTTGAATTGGTGTGAGAGATTGCCGGTGTTGGTAGTCTTGATTGATGATTAGATCTTATAGTTAGGTCATCAATATCAAAATAGCCATATCCACCAAGTGCTAGATCGACCTCATCCTCGCTAGATCCAATGGTTGTAGACCTTGACATCTTCTCCACTTGGATCTGATGAGACACAGAAGAGGAACGTCTCTCTCTCTTAACCAAGTTGTCAAACTCATAAGCATGTGGAGTCTTTTTAACTCCAACGTCATGTTTCCAAATGTGTGACAACGTGTGGAGTACCCAGTTGATAGTGTTTAGGAACCTCTCACCTTGTCTGTACTGGGAGATGAGAGTAAACTCAGTAACGTCTTCCTTAATGATATATCCCATACCAAACCCATTAGCAACAGCAGGTGTAAGTCCAAACAAACGCATTGCTGGGTTACCACAGTTAGAGGCAACCATCTCTGGAACAAACAATGGATAGATAGCATCATCAAAGATTAATGGTGGGACCTCATCGTCAATGTGAAACTCTGGTGCCAGCTGGTTGAAAATTTCACGTTGGAGAAAAACGTTTTGCAATGCCTTCAAATGCTTCTCAAAACTTTCACCATGTGCAGCACCGTGCAAAGCCTCAGCGTGGAAGTTGCATCCTTCAATAAATGCCTTCCATCTTGTTTGTGGCGAAGAATCACTGACAAAGACTTGACACATCTTGGTAACTATATCATCCTGGATTGGAAGAAGCTCTGAGCGGGAATTGCGGAAGAGACGAGTAGATACTGGTTCAACAGTGGATATTGGTTTACCATACAAGGCGTAGTGAGCTATCTGGATCGAAATTTGAACCAAAGTATCAGCCTTAACGCCTATTTTGCGTGCAAACTTACGACCAAAGCGCAAAATCGCAGTGTCCGTCGAGTGCGAGCAGATCAAATCTGTCAAACGGGTCTCTGACAAGTGAATGAATGTCTGCAAGTCGGAGCCAAAGTTCCATTCCAACTTTTCTGGCGTTGGCTTTCCTGGTCCTGTCTTCGGCAACTTTGCTCCTGGGAACAATGAGAACCCACCATCTGCAAGACGCATCACCGAATCCGCATAAATGTCAGAAGTGAAGCGTAGCACAGTTGTGCCGTCATGAGAGAATGAGTCCCAGATGACACCGGCAATAGCATTCTTTGTAACCACAAGTTGTAATTTATCATACCATCTCGAAATGCAAGAGCCTGTCTGTATACCACGCTCATCAATGTTCCAAGAGCCAACAGCCACAGTTTCCGCAATATCACGGTCGTTATCTGGGGGTTCAGAATGATCCAACACAAGCACAAACAAGGCAGCATCTATCTTGTTCATGTTCTCTTTACAGTCCCTTTGCAACATACCACGGGCATGTCTCCAGTGTCTATAATTGTCCGAAGTTATGGATCCAAACGCAGTCATGTTTGGATTCTCCACAGCATTAGATTCAACAGAGATCTGGTGGAAGATCTCTGCAAGTTCATCTGCAGTGTGAATGATCTTGTTATCCTCATCAAGGACCCTCAAGGTGTAAAACTGCGACTTGGATAGGATGAGCAAGTAGTCTGAGTCCCTTGTGACTTTGGTCTTTATGGAATCAAGCTCTGGGGCTCTCGTAGAGCCAAACAAGTTCCAATATGGTGCCATAGTTAATGGATGGCCGTCTCTCATGGTGTCTGTGGAGAGTGTGCCGGTGCGCAACGACACAACGAACTTCAACGCAGACAGTGTGAGAACAGCTGCACGGTTCGTTTGGTCCTGTGGTAGAATCCACTCCCTCAATGGATCGTTTTCAAGCACCAAGAACGGATTGCGTGGAAGAGCCTTTGGGTCGATGAGGATGTGATCCAAGTCCAGGTGGTCCAAATAACAAGCTTCATTCTGGTGGAATCTGAGCAAGTGTGCCTGGAGCTTTGAAGCAACTTCGGACTCCTTGAATGTCTCGATTTGCTTGTCCAAAGACTTGAGTTCATCAGCGCTGAGAAGTGGCTTTAAGGAAGCTCTGAGTTTTCTAAGCGTTTCACCGAGTGGGGGCACTGGCAGCACTGGGAGAGAGCTCTCAGCGCTAGCGGTTTTCGTCTCTATGGGATTCTCCGAAACGGATGGCATTGTGTTTTGTGTGTTCGATTATCCCCAGTTGGTTGGCATTGATCAGGAGAGAAAGGATCTTGTTCAATTTCGTGCTATTTAAATAAGTAACTGCTAGAAATGCCTGATGGTCAGTCACACAGGGGAGGTCCCACTTTTTCCTTCCCCACATTCGGGATTTTCCAGATGCGAACTGCCATCATGCATTTTCTCGTTGGGCGAGGGGTTTTTCTGACGGTTTGGCCATGGATGAGAGGAGCTACGGGTTCGAGTCGCGGATGGGGCGAAATCTTCAAAGTAATTTACTATGTGGATCCTCAATTTAAAAGTCCTGGGATGTCTTCTAAACTCACTCAAGGGATGGGGATGGTTGAAGCCCCTTGAACAACGCCACAGTATAGCGTTGATTGGTAAAAACTAGTAAGCACCGATGGTGTTCCCAAAGTATTAATCCCATTGTCCATTCTTCTACACACCATTTCAAAAAGCGAGTTTGTATACATATCTGACTGGACAAAATTGTGGCAAGAGAATTGAAAATTAAGTTACCAAGGAAGCTCATCACCGGTGTAGTTGAGGAACTTACCATTGTCCTTCTTTTCGAGGCCTTGCAATACCTTAAACTGGCCATCGACACTCTGCTCAGGAGAGATAACCATGGACTTGAAAGCCTCGGCCTTAGTTGGGTCGTTGTCGAAGATGGAGTCAAAGGATTTAACCATATCAGTGGCGACCAAACCTGGGTGGGCTGCAACGATAATGAAGCCATCCTTCTCCAACTCCCAGGACAGGAGCTTGACGTAGTAGTTGAGAGCAGCCTTGGTCAAACCATAAACAGAACTTGGAACTGGCACGAAACCACCAATGGAACCCAACAGAGAGGAAACATAGTAGATGGTTCTGGTGTCCTTCTTCAACAAGTATGGCTTAACAACATTGGTGAGCATGATTGGACCAAGAGTGTTGATGGCGTATAAGTCTAACCATTCCTTTCTGGTAACGTTTTCAGAGCTTGGATCCTTCTTCTTCTCCACAGTGGCACCAGCGTTGTTGATAAAGTAGTCGATACCATCCTTGGCCACCTCCTTCAACTGAGCATCCAAGGCATCAATAGACTCCTGGGAGGAGACATCCAACTTGACGATGTGGACGTTACCCTTTGCAGCGAGCTCCTGAAGAGCAGTAGCCTTAGTTGGATCTCTGGCAGATACAATGACTGTGTTTGTTGGATCAGCAGCGAGCTTGGTGGCCCAAGTGAGACCAAGACCTCTGTTAGCACCGGTGACGAAATAAACTTTGTTGGCCATTGTCAGTAAATGTTTAATTGATTGATGTTTATTCTTGGGTGCTTATATCTTAGCGATTCTCTGTTAAAACAGGTTAATCAAGCGGATGGGATTTTACCCCTATTTATAGTGTTTTTTTTCCATCTTCTTCTTTAATTTGCTTCCGCCCGTTTGCCCACACAAGGTACTAATTAGCGCATGCTCATCAGTTTGACCAACGGGGGCGGGGAGGTGTGTTCGGAAGGGCACCGAGCAATGCCGAGAGTAAATGAGGGTGCATTAGTAAAGCAAATCGATATCTCAGATTTCAGGAAAAGAAATGGAAAGTATTCTCTGGTTTCAGCTATCATGTCGCCTTCCTTAAGGCTTAACACTAGTTTATACCAAGAGATATTGAGAATGATTAGTAACATCTTAAATTTAATACCGAAGGGCCAGTGTGGATATACAGTAGTAAGTACGACACATAACGTAGCAGGGTGAAGTCTCCCTAAAATAGTGTTGTGGATAAATAAAAATTCAACATATATTTATATAGAGCCAATATATGAGCAGATCACCAAGGCAGTTCCTCCCCAGTGTAGTTGAAGAACTTACCAGAGTCCTTCTTACCGAGGCCGTGCAACACCTTCAACTGCTTTTCAGAACTCTGGTCTGTGCTGATCATAGTCGACTTCACAGCCTCAGCCTTAGCAGGATCAACGTCATCACCACTAACAGCGCCTCTGGTCATGTCAGTTTCAACTAAGCCAGGATGGGCTGCCACGACGATGAATCCGTCTTGCTGTAACTCCCACGACAAGAACTTGACGTAGTAGTTAAGCGCAGCCTTGGACATTCCATAAGCGGCAGTTGCAAATGGGAGGAATCCACCAATGGAACCCAGCAGAGAGGTGATAAAGTAGATAGTTTTAGTGTCTTTCTTTAACAAATACGGCTTCAGAACATTGGTAACCAAGACTGGGCCAACGGTATTGGTCGTGAGCAGATTCAACCACTCATCGCTGGTGATGCGCTCAGACTTGAGGTCTGGCTTGGACAAACCAATACCAGCGTTTGAGATGAAGTAGTCAATACCATCCTTGGCCACCTCCTTCAGCTGAGCATCCAATGCGTTAACCGACTCGTTGGAGGAGATGTCCAGCTTGACAATGTGGACATTGCCCTTTGCAGCGAGCTCCTTGAGTGCAGTAGCCTTTGCTGGGTCTCTGGCAGAGGCAATCACAGTGTTTGTTGAATCGGCAGCAAGCTTTGTTGTGAGAGCAAGTCCAATGCCTCTGTTAGCACCAGTGATGAAGTAGACTTTGTTGGCCATTGTCGGTGAATGTTCGTTTTATTGTCTAAGAGTGTTTTTTTAGTGTGAGGCAGGTCTAGTGAAGATAGATAGCTAATGGGTGGATCCCCCCTTTTTTTTATGCTGTCACCACTTTCGGCCCTCGGTCCAGGAGCTCCGAAAACCGAGAGGCCGAAAACAAAAAAGGGTGGGGAGCTCTAGTTCCAGAAGCAGAACCTCACAGGCTTACGCTGCTCGAAGAAGCCAGAGACTAGAAGAAAATTTGCCAAGTTAAATGAAAGGGCAAAGCTGTTTGTTTATCCTTTTAATCCCCAAAAGGAACGACAGTAGGTGCCCGTTTCTCCAGCTACCTACACCCGGACATACACCCAAACACCACTACACATCGCAACCAGTTAAAAAGTGTCATCCACAAGGCAGTTGAAATAAAAAAAAGAACACTCTTGGTGTTGAAACTTGAGTGTTTCTAGGGAGAATCTTATGATCTATATATACGTAGTAACTTTCCTCTAGTAGGAGTAAGGGAAGTATCAGTTTTGAGTCTTTTGGTACTAGCTTCTTAATGATATTGAAAGCAAAAATGAGATCTTAATTATTATACCAAGAGAGATATACCTATACAAAGTGTAATATTATAGATTGACAAAGAATCTCTTTGAGAACCTTCATTCCCCCCCTTTTTTACAAGCTCTATAAGGTCGATACCGAAACGTCACGTGATCATGATCTACCAATGAAATTTTAACTTCCCAATGGAGACGGAATTACCAATGTGAAATAGGTTTTGTTCAATGTCATATGGGTATTAGAGTAAAAATTCCAACACAACCATGAAGTACCTTAAACACCCAAATATGAATTGGCGGACATCCGTGCCGTGTGCGCCCAAATTAGCTGGACGTATATATATATATAATAGGCTGACCTGCGCGCGGATTCTCTGGTCAGCGCGCACGCTTCCGCATCACCAAAAAAATTTATGGAGTTGGCACCTTTTTTTCGGGTAAACATTGAGTTTTAGATGCTTTTTCTTTATTCTTACACATAGTAAGCAACCAGTGGTCCGTACACGATGATACCACATAGACTGCTTCCTGCTGGTCAGCAGCAAACACCACCATCACAAAGCGCGTCCCCTGACTCACAGCCCATGAGAGGACGGAATCAACCTTCGAGAACCAAGAAGATGGCCTGTGTCGAATGTCGCCAGCAGAAATCCAAGTGTGATGCTCAAGAGCAGTACCCGAATCCATGTACCCGTTGCGTCAAAAAGAAAGTACATTGTTTAATCCAGTCAGACTACAAGCGTACATTCAAGAGGGCTAAATTTCAACAGATTGAGGAAGAGCTTGAGGAGTTGAAGAAGAACTTGTCACAAGCTGGTGTCGACTCTCTGCTTAAGCATTTACAAGAACGTCGGTATCAACCACACGAGCTGAACTCTCCTTCACAGGGGACACCACCGATTCAGCAAATTGCACCACCAGGATCACAACTTCCACCCATCCGCTCTGCACTGACGACAACCTCACCCTACCAATCTCCTCCACTTCATCCCCAGATTTCTCAGCATCCACAGTCCCAGCAGAGGTCTCCGATTGTGCAGCCAGAGCTCCAACAGCCAAGTCTTTTCCCTCCTCGACATCAAGTACCCCAACCAACAGAACCATCGATCGTTAGAGAAGCTACTCCAACATCACCAACAGCCAACAGGTCAAACTTACAAACCAATGCCGAGCTTGTGGTCGACCTTTCTGAAGAAATACTGAGATGTTCACCAAAACAGTTTGGAGAAGTAGAGCTCTCCTCTGCCCAAATCCGTGAGCTATACATTGAGTTTGTGAACAAGTACCACCGATTTCTACCCATCGTCGATGTTTCGAAGGGACCAGAGAGAATCTATAGACTATGTCCCGTACTGTTTTGGACCATTGCATCGATCTCACTCCGCCATCTGTCAACGAATATTCTCATGAGTCTTGCACCACTGCTGAAGACGGCACTAGCTGAGATCACCATCAGTCCAATCACACGGTACTTCCCCAAGGAGTCCGAGGAGCCGATTTTAAACGTGTCATCGGTATACTCAGTTCAAGCACTGTTGCTATACACGTATTGGCCCCCACTTACATCGTCATTATCAGCAGACTCGTCGTGGAACACAGTGGGCATTGCCATTTTCCAAGCTATTAGAATTGGCCTGAACGGGCCAGGAACGACAAACTATCACGTCCAGCAACAGTCTCAACAGACTGAGATGGCCAAGATTCTCCAGGAACATAACAAGACGTGGATATCGTGTAACATTGTTTCACAGACTATTGCTACTGCGTTTGGATTCCCTGCATTTGTATCGTTTGACTCATCAGTGGTTGGATGTGTCAGGGGCTCGAAACAAGGAAACAGTTTGCCAACTTGCATCCGCCAAATGGTAGAGATTGCCCATTTTGAAGACCAAGTTGCCAAAGTGCTTAACTCGAATACAGTGGACGCTATGGGTCTTGTGGACCCAACTGAGAGATTGCCGTTGTTGAAAGTATTGGGGGAACAACTGAATGAAATGGAAGTGAGATTGTCGAACGATGGACTTGATGATATACGAAAGTTCCATATTCTGGCTTGCAGAGTGCATTTGCTGACCTATTACTTTTTGGACAACTCCAGAGTCGCTAATTTTGAACTGAGGAGAGGTTTGGTCTCAGTGTTCAATGCCGCCTGTGCATTCCTGTCACACGCATCATCAGTATCGAATAAGGATCCAAAATTCTTCAAGTATGTCCCTGGTATCTTTCTCTTACAAATATGGCAAGCAACGTGTATTCTGGCCAAACTTGTGCACTCTCCACTCAGCGATGTCATAGATGTTGGTGCCGGAAGACAGCTATACATCTCCGCGATGCAATTGGCTAACAAGGCCTCTATCCTCAAACATGATATGGCTTATAGATCTGCTGGTATTATGAGAAACACATGGCAGATGCTGAAGTTTTTGAAGGAGAAGAACGAGATGACGAACTTTGACGTCACAGTCAGATCCAGAATGTCCGCATCGGTATTCTTTGATTGTCTGTGGTTACTCAGACAGCAAATTGGTCTTATCAAGATTGACCCACAGAAGAAGGAGTTCAGTGGTGACGTGTCCAACAACGAGGATGATGAATCTTTGGATGAGGATGATGTCTATGAGGATGAAACTTCGGTGACTGTGGCTGTTGATGGCCACCCTAACGGCTCTAGTATGGACCCAGGTACCACCAACTCTGAGGGCTCCATGAAGTCCACCACTTCTTCAGCCAGACTCAAGAGAGCAAGAGCATTGTCCAACAATTTCGATGCTGGGAACTCTGCTAGAAAGCTGATAAAAACAGTACCACTGGATCCAGCACCAATTGCCCTTAAGGGAGCATCTGAAACCTCTCCGAGACCAACCATTTCATCCATCCTTCAAAAGCAATCCCCGGACTCCTCAAACTCTTCTGTTCTCAGATTCAACAGACCTTCCTCCGCTTTGGGATATCATTCAGTTTCGGCCTCTTCTTCCACTACTCATGAAGCATTCCCAAATCAGTCGCCTACAAATATTCCGTCCTTAGATCTCAGTGATGATTGGACGAATGACATGCTATGGAAGGATGTTGATTCAGTTATGAATGACTTTGGTTTCAGTACGGATGAGTTACAGAATGCCTTTAAACACACGCAAGGCTAGATTCAACAGCCCATGGAGCAACTAACCGGAGTATAAGCCTGGTTATGGAAAAAGTTAATAACTATTTAGTTTCAACTTTTTGAAGCATATAACACACCGCTAGACAGAAGCTGCGCTAAATTATCCCTTCTCGTATTTTCTTTCGAACTACTGATTTGTAATTATAAGTAAGATAAGTTCCTTAACCATTAATATTACAGTTGTGGCGTCCACTCGACTCCCATTCACAACGGAGTACAGTATTCTACTATATCGAGTGACGCCGCTCCCCGTCATCTCGCATTAAGTAATGGCTTGATGATACGCTGCTAAGTTGGAATTAGTAATTGACCAATGGGTGGAAGCTGGTGATTAGGTGGGTGTGAGGAGATATAGGCCGGGGATAGGGGGACTAAATGGTACTTTATCTTTTTGATGTTAGTGTATTACAAATTTGTTTTGTGTCGGTTTTTGTAGGTATAAAGGCAAAAGGTGATGCCGTTATCAGCACACCAGCTCAGCCAAATATACACCGAGTTACCAGTAGCTACAAGCTGAGATCTTAAAGAAACCACAATGCCTGGAAAAGTTTACTTTATTACAGGTGCCAACAAAGGTATTGGTTTTGAAATCGTCAAAACCCTCGCTTCTGATGAGGGAAACACTGTTTTGGCTTCAGCTCGTGATCCAGCCAAGGCTGATGAATTGAATAAGCTGTCTACTAAGGGAAACGTCTATGTGATCAAACTGGATGTGTCATCAGAAGAGTCTATCAACGAATTGACTGAGCAGTTGGAGAAATATGCTGCTAATGGTATCGACTACTTGATTTCTAACGCGGCCTCTATGACTAAGCGTTCAATCCAAACTTCTCTAAACGTCCCCAGGGATGAATGGATTGATACCTTCGAGACAAATGTTGTTGGCTCAGTGTTGGTTACCCAGAAGGTGGTGCCTTTCTTGCGTAAGAAGGAGACCAAAGTCGTTTACTTTGTTTCATCCCTTGCTGGTTCAATTGGTGGCTTCTTTGAGGCTTCGACCTCCGCTTATGGTGCTTCTAAAGCAGCTCTTAACTATTATACCAGATTGCTAGCTTTTGAGTTGAGAGATGAGGGCTTCATAGTGGTTGCTGGTCATCCTGGAGTTGTGTCCACCGAGAAGGGCCAGGAGGTGACTTCTTGGAATGAGAGCGCAGGCGTTGTTGAGGCTTTGAAGAAGTTAGTAATCTCACCAAAAGAATCGGCTGAGACTCAGATCAAGCTCATTAAGAAATTGACCAAGGACGACAGTTCCAAATTTTTCTCTTATACTGGTGAGGTGTTGCCATGGTGAATTTCTTGTGGGGGAGGGGGGAGATGGACACTGCTTGCGCTTCTGACAGTTTTTTTTTGTATAAGATTTCCATCAAAGTAATAGGTTCCTATTAATATAAGACATCAACAGTTGATTTCCGTAAGCTCTCTATTACAAATCCAGAAGTCCGCATCAAGAAATCATCTCAAAAGAAAGAATATTAGTGCTGTTTTAACTATTTGACTAATCGGTCTGAATATCACGTGATTAACGAGTTCCGGTTTGCTGCGCGAACCACTTTTTTTTTTTCAACGGAGGACTCAACCTGGTGCGATTTAAAGGATTAAAAAGTAACCATTGAGTTTGACGTCAGATTAAGGTAAAAAACACTAGAGTACCGCGTTCTAAAGAGTTCAGTTTATTTAAGGAAAGACGATCATGTCAGACGACCTTCAGGAACAGCAGCCGTCGATTGTTATCAACGGCACTCTCAACGATGAGCCAGAAGGCGAGGTTGTGTATGAGCACGAGCAAGACCAGCTCATTGAGAGTGAAAATGAGGACGCCACTGAAGAGACACAGAAGAAGAGCGTCAGCTTTGCTGTCATTGACGACCAGGATGAGAAGGAACAACGTCAAAGGGAGTTTGAAGCTGGTGGTGGCTTGCCAGAACAACCAGAGAACCCTGACTTTTCCACTCTGACTCCACTTTCTCCAGAGATCATCAACAGACAGGCAACCATCAACATTGGTACCATCGGTCACGTCGCCCACGGTAAATCCACCGTTGTCAAAGCCATTTCTGGTGTGCAGACCGTCCGTTTCAAAGACGAGTTGGAACGTAACATTACCATCAAGCTCGGTTACGCTAATGCTAAGATCTATAAGCTCGACGATGAGAACGTCCCAGAGACTGCCCGTTACAAATCCTTTTCTTCAGACAGGGAGATCCATCCAAAGTCTGAGGTTCCTGGCTCTGATGCTCGTTACAACTTGGTGCGCCATGTGTCCTTTGTTGACTGTCCAGGTCACGATATCTTGATGAGTACAATGCTTTCCGGTGCTGCTGTCATGGATGCAGCACTTTTGTTAATTGCCGGTAACGAATCCTGTCCACAGCCACAGACCTCTGAGCACTTGGCTGCTATTGAAATTATGAAGTTGAACCACGTGATTATCCTGCAGAACAAGGTTGATTTGATGCGCCCAGACTCTGCTCTTGAGCACCAGAAGTCCATCTTGAAGTTCATCAGAGGTACTATTGCCGATGGTGCCCCAATTGTTCCAATTTCCGCTCAGTTGAAGTACAACATTGATGCTGTCAACGAATTCATTGTCAAGACCATTCCAGTGCCACCAAGAGACTTTACTGCTTCCCCACGTTTGATTGTTATTCGTTCGTTCGATGTGAACAAGCCAGGTGCTGAGATTCAGGATTTGAAGGGTGGTGTTGCCGGTGGTTCCATTCTGACTGGTGTGTTCAAGCTTGGTGATGAGATTGAGATTCGTCCAGGTATTGTCACCAAAGATGACAATGGTAAGATCTTGTGTAAGCCTATTTTCTCCAACATTGTTTCGCTCTTTGCTGAGCACAATGACTTGAAGTTTGCCGTTCCAGGTGGTCTTATCGGTGTCGGTACAAAGGTTGACCCTACTTTATGCCGTGCTGACCGTCTTGTTGGTCAGGTTGTTGGTGCCAAGGGCCACTTGCCATCTATCTACACAGACATTGAGATCAACTACTTCCTCCTTCGTCGTTTGCTCGGTGTCAAGACCGAGAACTCAAAGCAAGCAAAGGTGCGTAAGCTTGAGGCCAACGAGGTTCTTATGGTAAACATTGGATCCACTGCTACTGGTGCTCGTGTCGTTGCTGTCAAGGCTGATATGGCAAGACTCCAACTCACATCCCCAGCTTGTACTGAGATTAATGAGAAGATTGCCCTTTCGAGACGTATCGATAAGCATTGGCGTCTGATTGGTTGGGCTACTATTAAGAAGGGTACTACTTTGGAGCCTCTCTCAGCGTGATTTTATTCTCTCATGTTAATAACAAAACGAAAGAAAACATCATCATTTACACTTGTGCCTTGTCTTCATATCTTTTTTTCTTCTATTTGTTTTGGTACTCATCCACTATCCAACATCATTCTGTAAATTAAATACTTAACGTATCATCATAGAAAAAGAAAAGAATAAGAGAAGAATCTAATTTTACTCTGTAGACATATGTATATATACGTGTGTTCGGATATAAAGGAGATATCATTTCTTGTCGTTACCCAGAGCAGATCTAAATGTCTCACTAACCAAGAACTTTGGGAATGAGTCAAACTCTAACATCTTCAAAATCTGTATACCAACAGCGTCAAAGAGCGGGAACAACTTCTGTAGTAGTTGGAGCGAACATTCCATTTCTTGTTTAGTAGGAGTCGTAACCTGTTGTGGGTTTGAATCCTCAGTTGGAATCTCAATATTCAAGTTCTTGTTATTCATCACTCTTTGTGCTTTACGTTTTGTAGAGTTCAGCAAGGGAACGGGTTCCAATTCCAATGACGGAGAGGTGTTTGGAAACTCCTTAAAATGGGCCCTTTCTGGTGGTTGTGGCATTGTGATGTCGAACAAAGGACGTATAGTGTTTTCATCAAAACGAGACTTCAAGGGAGATGTAGTATGTAATACTGCATCAGTAACTTTCCCACGGATGATATGGTCAATGTTCAACTGGTACGGTGCATCAATTGCAAAGTAGGAAGAGTAAACGTTGTACGCCATGCTGAGACATTCGTTAATGAGACGGACAATAGCTCTGCGAGACGGTGTTTTCTGCTTAGGCTGGGTCCCAGAGTTGTTGTTGTCGTTGTTTCTCGTGGACTCAAGCTCCATCACGTTCCTCAAGATCGTCATCTTCTTGTTGAATTGGTGAATCTCTAGGTAAACGTCCAGGTTTTCTGCACAGTACTCGTGTTCCAGATGAAGGCGAAAGAGATATCTCATTCCTGGGTCTCCAAGTACTGTTTTGACGGTGATTTGAGGCATCTCTTTGAGGAAAATAGATGAGTTCTTGTCCTCGTTCAAGGACGATGAAAACTCAGGTACGACCTGCTCATTCGAAAGTGTAATTCCATGTGAATCTGTGCTGATGATGTCGTCGCCCTGTGCAATTTTCAGTGGAGTCTTGATCCCCGTAAAAGACCAATGACATATTCCGAGGCCCTTTTGAGATGGAGTATAGTAGGCAGTCTTGGAAGGGAGAATGCGCTTGTTCGAGGTGGCAGTAGATGGTGAGAAGATGATTGGCTCAATGAGATCGTATTTGAAGAAAAGAGAGAAGATGTTAACAGCATCAAGTGGGTATATTATGTCAGTACAGTCCATGAGC
The DNA here is from genome assembly GCA_030574135.1 of Petasospora petersonii. Classification (NCBI taxonomy): domain Eukaryota; kingdom Fungi; phylum Ascomycota; class Saccharomycetes; order Phaffomycetales; family Wickerhamomycetaceae; genus Petasospora; species Petasospora petersonii. The sequence continues at coordinate 112,415 of JAJMEM010000021.1, forward strand.
CATTGCCAGCCACTCTTGGAGGAGAAGCAATACTCAACCACGACATTGCCTTGGAATTTCAAATTCTCAGAGAGCCGCACGCCCTTGTCACTGACGTAGTACTGGGTGTGAGAGTCACTTTCTGGGTTTGTGAAGAAAGTGTGTGCAAAGGGAGACGTACGCTTCTTCTTCTGTGTGACCTTAGTGCTCACAGAAGTGGTGGTGTATGAATCGTTGTTGTTGTAGGGACTATAACGTCTCTGGATGGCTGATAAAGAAAATATGTTGCTTTGTACATTTGAAAAGTCAAAGTCAACGTAATCGTTAACATCCATCTTCATAAGACGGTGATCCAGAGAGGGCAACTCGTCTGGTGGATTATGGGCTCGCCAAACGTTTGGGTGGCTTCCCAAGAAGCGTGTGAGGAGGAGATGGACAAAGTACTCAGAGTAGATGATGTTGCCCGTGATGGAGCTGCGCTCAAACACAAACAGGTCCATCGTGTTGAAGTCTGTGTGAATGATGGGCGGGCACTTTCTGATACCGTTGGCCTTGCAATACGTCTGCACCACTGCAATCCCTTTGGGCGTTGGCTGGAGAAGCACCTTTTCCTTTAGGTCTCCCCTAGTGCGGTCTGCCGGTGTGTGGAGGAGCTTTGCTGTCATGAAGGTCCCCAGCAGGGAGGCAGAAAGATCGGGTTTGATGGCGTAGGACACCGTTGTAGACGTTGCAGAGGACTCAATCCTAAGTGATAGGTTGGCCATTGCAGAGACAGCGTCCTGGATGGAGAATGAGAAAGGGTACTGCTTGGCGAGGAGTCTGCTGAGACCGTGCTGATTGTGACGCGGAGGCTTCTCCTGGAGGTTGAGGCAGATGATCATGAGTGAGAAAATGGTCTTCACATCTCTGGTGGAGATTTTGCCATCGGGCCTCTTGTCAAACTTATGGGATACGGTTTCGTGTAGAGTGAGACGTTGTTGATGTTGCTCTGTCATTATGGGGCCAACACATAAAAGATGTTAGTTGGTATAGTTGGTGATACACATCAAGAGTCTTCTTCTTCAGTCCTTAAGTATTTCTTTATTTTCTTTTGCTTTTCTAGTTGGTCTCAGCCTAAAACCACTGCTGATCGCATCAACTGTTTTGTGTTTAAGTGTGAAATCTGTGTGAGATGAGGCTCGTATATATATATATATATACATCTAAGTCCGTGCGCATGAAACAACAGCGTGCATCAACACCACTCATCAATTTTCCAAAGGCGAGAATTTTTTTGGACAAAACTTCATAAGAAACTAAGACATTAAATTCCAGAGATTTTCGATTGTTAACTTGGAAAGAAGTTTATAAAGAAATTCTTAAATAAAGTAGGGTATTATGTCTAAGAGTAAGACTCAAGGGCCTACCCCACTTCCAATACCAAATCGCGATTTTAGTCTTTTCTTTTTTTCCCATGCTTACGTAATGATACGTTATTGTTATTGCCCGATTGGGACAGCAATGAGGTTCAAGATCAAACATGCTGACCAGTACTCCTCTCCAAACTTACCAGTTCTCCATCTCTCCATCTCTCTCTCTGCATTGCACTGCACTGCACAGTGCAATACAATAGCCTGTGCCTCAAATTTCAAACACATACTGAAATCTACTCAAGAAAAGTGCGTTTTTTTACACTGCGTATACAGATATATTATTATGAGGATCATAATATTACAAACAATGTCACACACTCTCAAGCTCATAACCTAGTCCATGGTTTAACAGGTTTCTGTGTATAAATCACCCTCCTCAACTCATCCAATGTTAGCTCCACCTGCCACATTCTCGTCTCAAAAGTTGAATTCGAAAACTCATTCTTCGTTAACCCAGAGCCAGGTAGTGTTAGCAACCCTGCATCCCTCAAATTCTCCCATGGGTGTTTGCAGCTCTCCTTCGACCAAGTCTTGATTCCCGTAGATGCAACGGCACCGAACCCTGTAGTCGACGTTATTTCCCTTTGTTGCTGCTTCAACTGGGACAAGTACTCTTCATACACAACATTCAGATTCACCCAGGACATATCCGTCTTCGCAATGACACGCGCAGCTGACACCAACAGGAACTGCTCCAAGTCGGATAATGCGTTGATCTTGGAAACGTATGAAGCCCACAACTGGTTCTTAGCGTACTTCGAGAAATGAGCCTCGCTGAATCGAGGCTCGTCCAAGGATACCTTTGAAATAGCATACACACACTGGTTCTGGAACTCCTTGATATTTGCCTGAGACATGTGGTTATAAGTTATTGTCTTTCTGAGGTGAGATGTGCGATCCTGTACCATATCCAACAAGTCCCTATTCCATTCCCTTTCATAGTCATTATCCGGATTGTCAACAAGCAGTTGCTTACAACAAGCGTCTATAAATTTGTCCTGTGGCAGCTTTCTGAACGTGATTGTTCTCTGTGAGAATCTTGATCTCACTCTTTTCTCCAACAACTCCTTGAACGTGAACTTGGAGGTGAAGCAAACAACACACACTGGAGTCTTACTGTTCTCAGCCAAGTCAAACAAATTGTACAGTAATGTTTGCTTCGACTGGGCAGCAAACACATCAACCTCGTCAATGGCAAACACAATCGGATGCCTCAGCTTATCCGTAGTAGCATCCGGTAAACTGACTTCGTCATCTAACACTTTTAAAACATTGGCAAAAGTGTTTGTAATACTCGAACGACTCAATAGCTCACCACGCTCCAAATCCTGCAAGCTGATGTTGTACATCCTCATAATCTCCGAGTCCAACTGATCAGCAATGGCCCGCACCGCTAACTGATCAGTGTCTTGCACTTTACCATTGATGTAAATGTAGATGAAGTCCTCGCCTTGTACGGACTCAAGTTCCTCACGAACACGGTGTAATGCAGCATAGAATGCAGCAGATTTACCAGAGTTTTTTGGCCCAAACACTATACAGGAGTGGGACTCTCCATTCATTACCACAGACTTTATCATCTTCTCTAATTCTTTGATCTTGTCGTCAAGGCAGTATGGTTCTTGTTCAGACTTACCATGTAGTTTTGCTAGCAGTTTGCGTTTTAGTGCCTCCACTTTTGTCTTATCCACCTTGATAACATTTTGCATAGAAGTATTAGCTCTCGATTCCAGTGAGTGTGTCTTTGTGGTGCTGGTGATCTCGGGAACTTCAACGTCCATAACATCATAGTAATCATCATGAGACGCTCGCTTTGCGGGCTGCTCCTTCTCAGAGTTGGTAGCCGGTTCTGAAGAGTTAGTCACCCGTGCTTCATCCAGTGAAGACGACGAGCCGTCGCTAGAGTCATCGTCTGAGATATCAATTATGTTCTCTTCTTGTGTGGTGTTCGAAACCTCTGTGTTATCTTTCTTTTGCTTTTCATTACTTGGCTCAACCTCTTCATCAGATATTACCCTCTTTGTCTTTGTAGATTTCTTCATGCCTGGTGCTGGCTCATCATGTTTTTTCGTCGGAGTAACACTTTCCATAGTATTTTCTGGTACCACCCCGTCTTTCTTAGCGGGTGTGAGATTTTGGTCCTTCAACAATGGAGTACCACTTTTATTTGGTGGGGGTAGTGGTGAGATTGACCCGCTAAAAGGTTGCATATCATGCGTTTTGATGAGTTTGATCTTGTGGAGCGGTGGTGTGAAAGTTTCGAAGGACTTCCTCACTGGTGGCCTGTTAGGTTGGTTTGACGTAAATGGTGAGGGACTGGCACGTTTGGCTGATAATGATGGTGATGATCTCGGTATTGGTGACGCTGAGCTCATTAGAGGGATGGCATGGAGTGGGAAAGATTTCTGCATGCTTAGTGGTGCTCTTGGAGTACCTCTATCTGTGGCAGCAGCAGTCATTTGAGCATTTTCTGGAGCTATTGCTGTTGTTCGTATAAGTTTGATAGACTTCAATGGATCAGGCTTATTCGCATCAGATATAATTTTGCCGGCCTTGGCTGTGATATTTGCCCTTCTGACTGTGGTGAATTCACCAGCTGTGTCGGCCTCAATCTTTTCCTTTGTCTTACGAGACATGTCCAGTGTTCTGCTTCTTTTGGCTCCAGCGGAGAGAGAAAGAGAGACAGAAGTTAAAATCCTCCTCTCCGTTGTTATGGAGATGTGTTTACTGTTTTTGAGTTCACTGCGTATCGTTGGTGTTCGGGTGTGTGATCTCTTTTTTCGCGAATAAAACGAATTCGAGCTCAAGATTCCGCAAACTGGTGGTGGATCCCGCCCCACTAAAATCCTGCGAACAAAGAAGTGGTTAGTTGACTTTCTTCAGCCAACCACTAACAAACCAAATTTAGGCACAATCCATACAATCATGTCATCCATTACATTCAAGCACGACCAGCTACCACAGTCAGTCATCACATTGCTTCAACAGGGAAAGTTTGTCCACTTGGGCACTGCTGACACCTCAGGAATACCAGATGTTGCCCTGATGAACTATTACTACCTGGCCACTAATGAGCTCTATTCACCAGAAACTAGAGAGGAAGGACCATCTGTGGATGCTGAGTCCAAGGAGCACACCTACATCATTCTTGCCACGAAGAAGTCGTCATCCAAGTATAAGAACATTGACGTCAACCCAAACGTATCTCTGCTCTTTCATGATTGGACCACTGCTAAGAACATCTACAAGAAGTCTGATTCCACAAGGGACTCATCCAACCTATTCAAGATGCTGCAGGACTTGAACCAGTCAGAGCTGAGTGAAGTCTCTGCCACGCTCTCAGGGAAAGCCAAGATCATTACCGACAACCATGAGCTAAGCTATTATAAGACTAAGTTGCTCAAGGAGAATCCAGATGCTCAGGTGTACATTGAAGGTGACGAGAATTCTATCATCTTGGTGAAGATCACCAGTGCAAAGGTCTGTGATACCCAGAACCACCAAAAGTTCTACCAGTAATCAAATTGTAATGTTATGAGTGTGTTATGCAGGATCCCCAACTCGTAGCGACTCTCTACAACATGTAATTATTTGTTTAACCCACAAATGCCATTTCATAGTATACATCACACCAGTAATGCTTCTAATTACCCTCTTGGCCGAAGTCTTTAGTGAACTCAATCTGTTTCTTAAGATCTTCCTCATTAACGGTTGGCCTTGTTGTCTTGATCGCCTTAATGAAGTCCTTTATCGTCAGTTCCGGCTCTTGCAACTCATCAGCTTCTATTTGCATCCAGTTCATTTCAATAGCTCCAGGATCACCAGGAGAGCATGGTGTCAGCTTATTTCCACCCACCTTCTTGAAATGTGTAGCGCTCTGAATCTTTCTGATTGGCTGCATCAATGCATCCTTCACGACAACGGCGATATCAGCACCAGAGTAACCTTCAGTCATCTCGGCCAAGAGCTTATAATCCGTATGGGTCATATCACATGGTGTGTTACCAACGTTCAATTCAAACATCTTAGATCTGGCTGGCTCATCAGGCAAAGCGATGTAGATTCTCTTCTCGAAACGACGTCTAATAGCGGCATCCAATTGCCATGGTATGTTTGTGGCTCCAAGAACGAGAACACCCGAAGAGTCGTTTCCCACACCATTCATCTGAACAAGCAGCTCAGTCTTGATACGTCTCGAGGCTTCACTTTCACCTTCACCTCTTGGTCCACACAACGCATCAACTTCATCAATGAAAATAATGGATGGCTTGTTTTCTCTAGCCATGTTGAAAAGCTGCTTTACTAATCTCTCGGACTCACCCATCCATTTACTAACCAAGTCTGACGAGGAAACAGAGAAGAAAGTGGAGTTGGCCTCAGTAGCAACAGCCTTGGCTAAGTAAGACTTACCGGTACCTGGAGGACCATACAATAAGATACCACTCAATGGTTTTCTCTTACCGGTGAAGAGATGAGGGAATCTAACAGGCAAAATGACAGCCTCCTTCAACGCTTCCTTCGCAGGCTCTAAACCTGCAATGTCCTCCCACTTAACATTTGGCTTTTCGCTCAGAATAGCACCAGCTAAAGCACCTTTCAACTTCTTCGTCTCGGCGTCATCATCGTCATCGTCGCCTTCAGCTTTCTTCTTGGAGGCAGCACCACCATTATTAGTAGTCTCAGCTTTTTGCTTCTTATCCAAATGCTCCTTCAGTTCCTCTGCTCTTCCCAAATATTCAGTGAATTTTGATCTGATTAACTCCTTTGAGCGCGGGTTCTTCTCGTACTTGATGGCGAGCATCAAATAGTCCAAACCATTGTAGTACAGCTGATACGCTTCCTCATACCGTGTTGCATTATCGGCTTCGATGGCTTTCTGTACGAGTTCAATTCCCTTGTTGAGGAAATCTCCAGTGGATGCATTCATTTTTTGTTACTCAGAGAGAAATGGTGTGTGTGTGTGTGGTTCGGTGGCTGATAGTGGTGATAATTGATAGGGCAAAAGAAACTGTACAAAGATGGTTGGGGATCTGTTATGACAGTGGTAAGACAGATGTGTAAAAAATGATTGATGCACTTTTAAATGATACAGAGATCTCCGTCAATGTAGCAATTGCTGCTAAATCTTCATAATAAGGTGCATCTTATAGAAGTATAAGAATCCGTATATATTTTCGCAGTTTCAAAAAAAACTCTGTCATAGCCAACCGTGCCACCAGTGAAGTTGCAGACAAAAGCCGTTGTCATGGCAACAACCTCTCTCCATGGAGTTAGGACAAAACTTGTGCGTCATGTAATTACTCAATTATTCAATATACTTAAATTTGTTCAAGTCTAGTTTGACGGGAGATAGGGAGCGATTCACCTCCTCGAACTCATCTTCTGATTCCATCTTGTCTGGACATTGCTGTATTTGTTGATGGCGATCCTTGTCACTAGTGTCACTAGTCTGGGGACTTGAAGGTGGTACAGATGGGGTAGAGGTTCTCAGACTCTGGTGATGTCTCTGTGTTTGGATATGTGTGTCAGGCCCGGTAGGAGGTTCATATAACTCGATTTTCTCCATTTCTTCACTCTTCAGAATAGTATTATCCATCGTTTCACGTCTGACTTCTTGCAATGAGACTTCCAGGTGTTGTGATCTCTCATTGGACGCCTTAAGTTCCTCTTTCAATGACTCCACTGTGTTCTCAAGTAATTGGAGCTTCTTCGTCAAATGGTTGAGTGTGGCTTGCGAAATGTTTATAGTGTCGTTGTGGGTATCCGTGTAAATGGCTGATGTACCCTTGGCGATAGGGGTCTCCTTCTCATCAGCATTGTTGAACATAGGGGAAGATGGTATGTCATTGATGTTAAACTTCGCATCGGATGTGGTAGATGTGGAAGGTCGCTGAGATTTAAGTGGTGGAAGTGGTGATATCTCTCGTCTTGTTGTTCTGATGTTTGCCCTCCTTCTATGGATTTTCTCAGAAATACTATCTCTTGAGGACTCCAAGTCTTCCAAGTCTTTCAACTGTATTCTTCGTATACATGGTTCTTGGATATTAGACGTTCTTTGCCTCTTCTTCTCCGGTGAGGCATTTTCTGAAGTGAATTTGGCAGCTCTCTGGTTCACCAGTTGAGCTCTTTCCTTGATGGAGTCCAATCTGGTCTTAGCCAAATCAACAGGTCTCTTCACACCAGAAGATACTTCACTCGGTGGAATCATACCCTTCATATAATTTTTCATAGAATCAATCTCATCATCTGCCTTGAAAACTTTACCCAACTTCCCTAACGCACCCCAGAGTCCCGTGGGCTTATTTCCATGATTGTCCAACTTCTGCAGTCTCGACTCAGTGACTGGCTTCAAGATCCTAGGTGACCCTCTAGCCTTCAGACCCGTAGACCCAGCAGTGCTATTTCTCACACGATGCAGTGGGTTCTTGAGAGGTGACCGTCTCTTGTCATGGTGAATGTAGTGTGGCTTGTGATCACCTTGGCGAGTAGATGAAGGAGAAAATCGAACGCTTTGCTTGGATTCATCAGCAACTTCGCTCCAGACTTTTGAGATAGAGTTAAACATGTCGTTTTTGCCTGTGTGTTATTTGACAATACCGCCCGGTACTTGAATACCACTTTAGATGGTTAATAATGTAGTTTGTTGTTGTTTGTTGTTATTGTTTTTGTTTTGTTTACGTTTGGCTGTTGGGCCCATAACCGCGAATGCGTAGTGTCGGTGAAACGCGTCTCGCTTCACTGTTACGCGTCGTTTATCTGACAGAAGATGAGTTGAACCCACTTCATTCACAGCATACTTTGCATTTCCTGTATAGAAGACGTACAAGATGGACCATCCGGTAGTTTTGCCGATTCATCTTCAACCATCCAACCTCCGGCCGTTGGCATACAGAATTCTCTCAAAGAAACATGGGCTCAACATCAAGTCTGACGCGTTGAAGACGTTAGCGGATCATCTCGGGCCCAAGTTTGGCATAGACTGGAAGGGCCCCAAGGCTCAACTATACATTGAAGACGTTGCAAAGCTGTGGAAGGAACAGGAGCGTGGTTTGTTTTTGGACTCAGAAGGGCTGCTCGACATCTTGAAAGAATTAGATTCGTTGGAGTCGAAATCAAGAGAGGGCACTTCTTCTCATCAGGTTTCTATGGATGCATTTTTGAAAGGGAAGGAAGAGGTACCACAAGTTCAGAAGCAGGATACCGTTGTTGATACTGAGATGAGTGATGAAGATCGTTTGACAGTCGCACAGACGAGTCCAGCTACCAGCGTTACACCACCACCATTACGAGAAACATTTGACTGGCGGGAATACTTCAAGTTGATCAGTGCGTACGAACAGCCGTTGTTTGATTATAACCAGCAGAGGAAACAGTATGAGCGTGCAAAATCCGACTCATCAAACTTTAATGGCTCCTCGACTGATGGGCTGGTTCAATTACATCGTCGAAGATACTTCATTGTTCGTGATCGACTTTTGAGAAATGAAAACTTTCAGACTGGTGTGCTCAATCCGTATGCTTCATTTGCTACGTCTGAGTCGACTGGTGCAGTTACACAGATTAAGAACTTGCTAGGGAGAAACAACCAACAGTTTTTGTTACTCGCCATGCTGACTTTCAAAGAGGGTCAGTTGCATTTGGAGGATCCTTCAGATTCGATCCAGCTCAACATTGACCAATGTGAGCCAACGGATGGGCTGTTTTACACGCCTGGTAACATTGTTTTGTGTGATGGTGTCTACTCTGGCGGCGTGTTCTATGCCACATCGATGGGCCATGCTCCAGCTGAGAAGAGACAGGAGACGATGGATGCCATTGGAAACATTGACTTTTTAGGAATTCATGCCAATATGCGTGTTGAGAAAGAGTTACAGATGAAACTAAGACTAATGGAGAGAGAGTTTGACCACAAGATGATTGTGCTGGGATCTGACTGCTTTTTGGACGACTTTAGAACACTGGATGGTGTGGATAAGTTATTAAGCAAGCTGGAGGAAGATGAGCATAACTTACCCATCTCAATAATATTCAATGGTTCCTTTGCTTCTACCCCATTGCCGTCCTCTTCATACAAGGCTCTTTTTGATTCCCTCGCAGAAGTTATCGAGAAACATCCAATTATTGCTGGTAATGTCGCATTAGTGTTCGTTCCAGGAGAGAACGATCACTGGCAAACTCCTGTATTTCCGAAGCAGAAAATCCCCAGATTGTTTGGCAACAGACTTAACCGTGTTGCGAGAAACGTTCAATGGGCCTCGAATCCCACCAGAATGGTTTATCTGTCGCAGGAACTAGTGCTGATGAGGGATGATCTTGGCTCGAGACTCAGAAGAAACAGTATCGTTTTCCCGCTTGTTGAACAGAAACTGCAGGGAAGATTGGAGGCGCATGAAGACCTCGAGGAAATTGATGGCATTCCAAAGAAATCACAGATTGATCGTATTGAGAACTTACCCTTGAGAGTCACAGAAGCAAGAAAGCTAGTAAAGACGGTGTTGGACCAAGGTCATTTGTCACCATTCACAAAGACATTAAAACCAGTGGTGTGGCATCTGGATCATACCTTACACCTATCTCCAATTCCTCATGTTCTAATCATCTCTGATCCCACCACCCCTGCATTCGATGTCACATATCATGGATGTAAGTGCTTGAATGCCGGTTCGTTGATCACAAAGAGAAAGATTAACTACATCGAGTACGGAATGACCTCTAAGAAGGCTGAAGTGAAGGAGTTGTACTTTTAATCTTTTTTTTTTGGTGGGACCTTTATACGAAATTTGCATTACACTCTGTAGCCGAGTGAAAGTTTAATTTATAAATGTTCATTAGTTGGTTGCCTATTTGTTGTATGGCCACTTTGGTATTTTGGCACTAACAGTAGTAGGCAGACAATAAACTGGATCCACTGGTTCTAGGTCTTCAAATCCCATGAGACTAAGACCAGCAATACCAAAGACAGTGTGAAAGACATCAACCTGGTGATCTGGCCTATCGCTTATTCCGCCGGTAACACCATCCTGACTCTCCAGAATGAAGCTTCTGAGCTTTTCATGATCAATCCAGTGTAATTTCCCAACAATGGCAAGTGAGGATAACACCCACCACGAATAACAGACATCCGGTAATTTACCAGGTCTTCCATTAAGTCCACCAATCTCCAATTGTCTCTCAGCAAGCCACCAACCCGTGAGGTCTTTATCAACGAGATCCAGTCTATTGGCAATAGCAAGCACACCCAAGCATGTGAACACTTGAGCCGAGTGACTCTCTGCACCTGGTCCTAATCCATAGCCACCATCAAAGTTGGCACAACTGTGCACGAACTTCACAGCACCACTCACAATCTCCTCATCCAATGCACCAAGAATGGCCAAGCTCTGCAATGCAGTGTAAATAAACCGTGTATCAATCTCACCAAATCTATCACCTTGGAACGCACCCGTTGTGGTCCTCATACTCTTGATGAATGAGATAAGCTGCTCTCTTTTGTCACCAAGGACATCCAGGGAATCGTAGATTAGCAGCACCTGTAGAGCACTCAATGTGCTTAGTAAATGCGAGTCATGTCCTGGAAATGCACCAAACCCACCGTCCTCGTTCATACAGCTCATCACAAACTGCACCACCTCGGACTTGTTAAACGTGGAGGAAGCGTTCATCAACGAGAGGGCACACAGGCCCCAGTACGTTCCATTCAGACGGAGGTGTTCTGTTAGGTGATAAGCAAAGTCCCTGTTAGCGGTGTCTAGGGAGGCAATGTATGAGATGTGCTTGTCTTTAAGAAAACTCGTTGCCATTGTGTGCAGTGGGGTAAGTGTTGATCAACAGACACATCATATAAAGAGGGAGGTTCCCAAAGTTTTATTGACATTTCGCGGGGCGGCAAACTTTCCCCTTCTTCTCATCGACATTAACATTCCAGGGCTTCGATTAAGTATATCAATACGAACTACCAGGAAAGAATGACAGAAGAAACTGTCAACTTTGATGATCTTCGAGTGGATCACAACCATGAGTCCAACGGTGTCATGGTTTCAGACTTTCTCCAACAACTCGAGGCCAAGAGGCAAAACAACACGACATTGATCCCCACAGATGATGACAAAGTCAAAGCAATGCTCCGACATTTAGGAGAACCGATCACTGAGTTCGGTGAAGGCAATGGAGATAGACGTGATAGACTGGTCACACTGGTAGTACAGAGACATATCGATGTTGAGACTGTGTTACGCGAGATGGGCATGGATGAGGAGGACGAAGAGATGGATGATGACGATGATGATGACGAGGAGGAGTTTTATACACCCATATCTGAGGAGTTTTATTATGCAAGACAAGTAATAACAAGGGACTCACTGAAAAGAGCAAAAAAGAGATTGGAAAAGCTAAGGGAGTTCTCGAAAGTGTCCAAATCCAAGCAGCTGACCATGAGAAGGAAAGCTAATGAGAGATATGAAAAGTATGAACTGTTTGGATCACAAATGGCTTCGACGAGGCCTACATCTATCGTCTCCATTAACAAGCTCAACAACGACCAAATACTATCAGGATCATGGGATGGTGCGATCAAGCTGATTGACAAAGATCTCAACATTCAGAAGGAGTGGGAATTGGGCAATACTGTCAAGATTGGTGGGCTGGACTGGAATCCCACATCACCATCCGTTTTTGCCACTGGTGGAGACTCTGTACACATCTGGAATGTTGACTCTTCAAGTCCTCTGAAAGAGCTGGAAGGTCATCAAGGACGTGTTGTGCGGTGTAAGTTTCATCCACTAGGACAATACCTCGCATCAGCTTCACACGATGAAACATGGAGATTGTGGGACGTGGAGACATCGCAGGAGCTGATGATGCAAGAAGGCCACTCCAAAGGTGTTCATACTCTTGCATTCCACCCTGATGGAGCCTTGGTTGTTTCTGGTGGGCTCGATGCCATTGGGCATGTTTGGGATTTGAGGGCTGGAAAAAGCGTGTTTATGCTCAACGGACACGCCAGACCCATCCATGGTGTTGATTGGAGAAATAATGGTGTTCACATTGCAACTGGAGCTGCTGATGGTCAATTAAAAATCTGGGATATGAGAATGACAAGAGAGGTGGCGTCGATTCCAGCCCACAATAAGGTTGTAAGTGAGGTCGAATTTGGTGATAATGTACTGGTGTCTAGCTCGTTTGATGGCACCATTAAACTGTGGAGCTGTGATAACTGGACCTCACTAAACACTCTAGAAGGACACTCTGGTCAGGTCATGTGCGTTGATTTGTGTGATCAATACATTGTGAGTGCTGGTTGGGATCGTTCTGTGAAGATTTGGCAACCCGAGGAGGCCATAGAAGTTTAGACTACAGCATCAACACACTACAATTATTACAGGAAAGTAAATGCATGTGCTATTCACTTCACGCTAGGACTGTTTCGTTTCTCATTCCTGACCTTGGTGTTTTGTAGTTTCTTCAAGTTCTCCTCTATCTGCAGCTTCAGGAACCCGATTTTCTCCTGTACCTCATTATACTCCTTTCTACTGATCTCTTCTTCTTTGTAACCGTCCCAATATTCCTCCATTTTGGCCTCATTAGAAGCAATATTCTCCTTGAGCTGTTGCAACTCCTTGTTAGACTCAGCAATTGCTTTTCTGGCATTCTCAATCTCTTTCGTCATGTACTCAGTCTCAGTGACCATGCTCATCTTCTTAGCATGTTCCCGAACTATGAACTCCTTGAGCTCTTCAACTCTTTGCATCTTCTCATCTTTGTTGAGCTTGGCAATGTCTTCCTCTAGTGCCAGCGTATGTGTCTTACACTGTTCAATCTTTCTAATAAATTTCTCACACTTTGTGTTAGCCACTTCCAGCCTCGTCTTGACATGATCGACATCCGAAATGAGCTTAGCATCATCGACTAGTGTATAATCAGTCTTACCGGCGGAAAACTTGGAGAAGTGTTCAAACTCTCTCATTTGGAGCTCGTGCTCAGCATGGACTTTATGGAAGTCCTGGATCAGTTTGTGTGTTAGCGAGTCGGTATAGTTAGAGTTAATACTTAATATACCAAAGTTGACGTCCTTCAATGGGTTCGTAGTGTAATCCCTCTGCAATCTCTTCTTTTCATAATAGGACAATACATCTTCTTTGACAACCTTCTTCTCATACGATACTTCACTCAACAAGGATTTCTCCACATCACATGCGTCATACTTGTGTATCGATGACATTTCTGGCAATGGCCACGGTTTGTTTTCGAAATCACTGATCCAATCGCTCAAATACGTCAAATTCTTTGCAAATATAGGACGCAAATCAGGTGGAAGAACACCAACTCTGTCACGTAAGACCACGACAGCAGCTGTGACATCTTCCAAATATTCCTTAGTATTTGAGCTGTACTTCGAACGGTAGTACAATGCAACATGGTCGATGGAGTTAACAGATACAAAACGCAACAGTGGTGTCTTCTTTTTTCTCTTCAACTTTTGGAGCATCTCACGACTTGGTGTTGTATCAAACGAGATAACCAAGTCAAACTTTTCCTTCACTTGGAGCTCAGGAACATCTGAAGGAATGATATGCGTTACCAGCTCCTTGGACTTATTCTTAGATGGGTCTTTGAGATAGTTTCCATGGTGTCGTTTAATGCCGGTCTTAGAGCCCAGAAGTAAGGCCTCGATTAAATCCTCAGTCTTTCCAGATCTGGAAACAATGGCAATGTTAAGCTTTCTCTTCTCCAAGAGGTGAATGAAATCACGTAGCACAGCAAACTTACCGCTAGTTTCTATCAAGTTGAATGGGACATCCTTACCAGTCAAATTTTTCGGCAAGTAGTGTGAGATCAAAAGGTATGGATGAGTAGCAACCAGCTGTGAGTTAAGGTACAACACCTCCAACGAGTCCAGCAACGCCTGGTCGTTGTCATCAGTCTCGAAGTACTTGAGAATGTCTGAATAATGTAGCGAAACCACCTGGTCTGTCAACTCCTTCTGGTAATCAGACATGGGCACTGGTAGCCAATAGTCACCCGAAGTGTTTTCAGATGTTGCCAAATTGACGATTGGAGGTTCGGGTGTACCATCGAGGATCTTGAGCAAATCCATGGTTCTATAGAAGAGAGTAAATGCGTGAATATGAGTGAGTAGTGAGCTAAGTGAGTGTCCCTTTGATGTTGGAAGATGGAGATGAGAAATAGGAAGATCTGCCATTTTTGTTTAGATGTGGGAAAGTGCCAAACAAACTAGGCGCCCTTGATTACCAGTTTGGGAAGTAATGCTATAGTTTGGGAATTACCAATGAATAGTGCTCATATGATGTATACTTATAAATCGCGAACACATTTGGCACCACATCTCAATCTCTGTGGAAGAGCCCTTCACCTCGCGTCGTTTCTGATCGTAGTTTCTTGTTAAGCAAAGATTACAAAGGAGAAATCATTGACTTGATTGAGTTGGAGATGAACACAGCTGAACTCAGTGCTGATGAACTGGCTCTTTATGACAGACAACTTCGTGTGTGGGGTGCAGATGGGCAGAACCACATCAAGAACGCGTCTGTTCTCCTCATCAACATGAACGGTGTTGGCACTGAGATCGTCAAGAACTTGACATTGTCTGGTATTGGCTCTCTAGAACTATGGGATGACAGAACGGTTGAAGAGAAGGATCTCAGTGCACAGTTCTTCTTGTCCGAAGATGATATTGGTAAGAAGAAGCTCGAAGCCGTTGAGCCAAGAATCAAGGACATGAACCCAAGAGTGAACGTGACAATCAACACCACACCCATTAATTTCAATAAGGACGATGCAACCTACTTCCAGAACTTTAACCTTGTGATTACTAACAACTTACCGGCTAAAAAGCTTCAGATATTGAACGAAATCACACGGGCATTGAGCATCACTTTGCATGTCACAGCTGCCCATGGTCTTTATGGATACATGTTCAATGATCTATTGATCAATATTTCCAGTTATACTAAACCTAAAATGCCAATTGCAAGACAAGTCGGTAAGATCAGCACAAACCAAGAAATCATCAATGTCTCCTCTAAATTTGATAGAGAAAATAATGTCACTAATGAAACATTCTCTATAAAATCAAGCTACAAACCATTTGAGGAGGCAATTCACTCTGACAACTTGACAAAGCTGACTAGAAAGCAGAAAAAGTTTGCCTCACCATTACTTGCCATATTTATTGCTCTTTATGAGCTGGAGCTTGAAGGTCAAGAACTGAACTTGAACAATTTGAAGACCCAATCTGCTGTTGTTCAATCGAGACTTGGTCTGAATGAAATCACAGATCAGAGTTTGTTCGAGTCGTTTATTGCACAGATGGACGCTGAGATTTCCCCAGTGGCAGCTGTTCTAGGTGGTACTCTGGCTCAGGATGTGATCAACTTCTTGAGCAAGAAGGAGCCTCCTATCAACAACTTATTGATCATGGATGGTGATAGTTGTTCCATGCCTATCTATGAGTTGTGACCGTAAGGACGCTTTTGAATGAATCTACGTCTACCCAGTAGTATGATCTAATAGATTTCAAGCACTGTAACGATATATGCAATATTTTATTCTCAAATGATTTCCAGATTCTTAAAGGACTTGCCCTTGACACCTTCAAGGCCCTCACCGGCGTATGATATCAAGGAAGAAACCTCAACCTTACCATCAACCTCACCACCTTGGTCTTTAACCCACTTTGTTCCCAGGCTCAAGTAATTTTCCACAGATGTCTCTGGGGTGTCATTCTTAGCACCAGAAGCATTCTTCAAAGGAGAAAACTCCTCTGCTCTCTCCACCTCCAAACAGCCAAACTTCTCCAATGGGATGTCTTTAAAGACATCAAAGATGAACTGTTCTAGTTTAATACCATTTGGTTCAGTTGGTTTATAAAAGACACCCTCAGAATTCAAGCATGGGATCTTCTTGTGAGCAATGTGGAATGGCAAGAACTCTTGGTTATCGATCCAGTTGGTCATTCTCTCAGCGAGCAAGTCAACGGAGTAGTAGTGGTTCACAATATTGGCTGCTCTAAATGATAAAAGACCAGACTCATCAACCTGCTCAGACAACTCATTACTGATTTCAGAGTATTCAATCACGGCTGGTCTCTTTGCCTCATCATCCATAACGATCAAACCAACCGACTCGGAAGCGTCTCTCTTTCTCACAACTTTAGTGGCCAATTCAAACTTATTAGAGATGGAGAAACCAAGGAACACTGGATCAGCAACCTTTACGAGAACGTTATCAACGCAGTACATGTGGATGTGTTTGATTCCCCTGGTCTTAAAATCATCGAGAAGACCGTTAGTATAGATGGCCTTGTACAAGCCACCGTTTCCATCTGGAGACTGTGCAATTGCAGAGCTGGACTCCAAAAGGATCTTGTCACCAGTGGAGTCAAAACATGGAAGTGTGCCCTGGTTGAAGAAGATGACTTGGTCCTTCTCCAAACCAAAGTAGTCATTCTTAGAGAAGAACTCTTCGGTGGCTTGTCTGGTTGGCTTGGAAGTCATGATGTACCACTGGATCTTTGTCTGTGTGCCATGTTTTGCATTAGCCAATTGTTGCACCTTGCGCAGCTTCTCAGCCTGGATCTGGAAGAGAGACTTCTGTGATGGCAAGCCGATGTTGTAGCAACCTTTTGGGCTCAAAGATCCAAGTCTGGTGCCCTGACCACCAGCCATCAAGATGACACCAACCTCACCTTTAGAGATGGCCTGAAATCCAAGCTCCTCCCATTGCGTTTTCGTAGAAACATCGGAATCAATGAGCGAGAATGAAGATGTTGATGGCAATGGTTTGAATGATCTGCCCTGAGTCGAGGTCTTGGAGAACTCAATAGCCTTCTTGACAATTGGAGAAAGGCGTGCTTCTAAAATAGCTGTCTCTTCTTGAAACGACATCGTGCTACTCTGTAACTGAAGACGAGCTATAGAGCTTAAGAGAAAAGGAAGTGGTTGGTAACTCATACTTGAAACACGTTTCGTGGTTTTTTGCGCTGTTTACATTTGGGGATGTGGTGTGTACCAGGTATGCCGGTCTTCTAACACTAATATTATATACTTATGTGTTGTTACTTAACAGTCTGTTCATTAAATAAATAGATCTGTTTGTAATTCTTGGTGACAGGTGTTAGTTTAGTCATGAAAAATCAATACATCTCTTCTTCTTCTTCTTCAATCTTTGTCATAAGCCTGTTGGATATGAAAAAAAAGGATTTGACCTTACACTGCTAAGTAGCTAGAAAGGAGACATTGAGATAGAGACAATTCATCCAAATCAGAGGGTACAAACCATCTCTAGATAAGGGTCTATTCACTTTGCGTGGTTCGAATAAAGTTTTGCACCAACTTTGACAGCATCAGTCTTTTTTGTGGCTTCGTAAGCTTCCCAAATTGCCTTCTTCACATTCTCCAATGACTCCTCATCGATCTGATAATGGAAGGCAATTCTTCCTGGCCAGACAGATACATTGTGCTTTTTACCAGCCTCAGTTAGAAGACCAACATCAATTGGAGACTTCTCTGTGTCTATCCAGACGAAGTTAGTCTCAGTAGGCAGCTCCAATTGAAGACCTTTCTCCTCCAAGAAATCAGCAAGGTTTTTGGCCATCTCATGAGACTTGGCAAGCTTTGGCAAGTTTTGGGTGATGGCGACATCGGCCATTCTAGCCATTATACCAGATTGTCTAATACCACCTCCGCTCTGCTTTCTGAAGTGATTGGCCTTCTTTATAAAGTTCTTGCTTCCAACGAGCACGGATCCAATTGGGGCACCAATAGACTTGGATAAGCAGATGGAAATGGAATCAAAAATCTCACCGTACTCCTTCATACTGACACCAGATGCAACTGAGGCATTGAACAGTCTCGCACCATCACAGTGCAATGGAACCCCAACCTCCTCACAAAACTCTTTAATACGTTTAAGCTCTCTCACTGGGTAAATCACACCATTGATGGTGTTCTCCAAAGATATGAGACGGGTAGGAGCGCCGTGGATATCCCCATCATCAAAGACAAAGAATTTCTTAATATCCTCCAAGGTCATATAGAGGCCATTGGATGGAATGACCGGTCTGACCATGGCACCCGAGAGCATGGCTAATCCAGCGGCTTCATGTTCATAGATGTGAGATCTGTGATCGCACAAGACAGAGTAAGGTGGGTTAACCAAGTGTGTTCTGATAGCAATCTGGTTAGACAACGTACCGGACACACAAAAGAGGCCAGTTTCCATGCCAGTCATCTCAGCCAGAAGCTCCTGTAGAGCATTGGTGTCTTCATCTTCGTCATACACGGCATCACCTTGGGAGGCCTCAAAGACCGCCTGCAGCATCTCTCGAGTAGGCGTTGTGAAAGTATCTGAACGGAACTCGTTACGTGCTCTATTTTTCGACATGTTGCGTAGTGTTGTTTGTAAGATACGTTGGGTTGAGAGAGACTATGGATATTTGTCCCCCCTTTTTATACAGCTATCTGCTGATATGTGATATGTACCTATCAATTGCAACCCAAGAGAAAGATAGGAGACCCCAAAAATCCATCTAAAATTCTGCCATATTAATCGGGTTTATAATAGTGGTACGCGCCACATAAAATTCCACTCTTCTCCAACACGAAGAAGGCGGAACCGAAGTTTCTGATTTTCACTGTAATACAAAACCTGTCAACCCGAATAGAGAGAGAGAGAGAGAGTACACGGCGCTTTAGTCACAAAAAATCCTCAAGTACAGATTTACGGAGAGTCCACACAAGAATGTACTTGCAGCTGGTGGTGGTCGCTTTGGCTGTATGTTGGCTCCTTCATCGAGCTTACGGACTCGCAGCGGCTTCTCATGATGAGCTCGTCAAGACGCTAAACATTGAGATACCCAGAGCCGCCTCGATATCCGTGGACAACATAACAGATACAACTGTTTACATGCACTGGGATAGGTCCAAGGATAAATTACCCAAGGATTCAGAGCAAAAGAATGTCACCTTCCTTCTCTTTGTCAATGGCAAACAAGTCGCGTCACTCGTGGGAAGAGACGTTCACACTGAAGTCAGCGGTCTCCTCCCAAATACCAAGTACCAGATCGACCTTGTCACTGTGAACCACAGAGGTTACAAGGCTAAAAGCAGATCAGTGTATATCAAGACAAAGACGACAGAACTCCAACAGAAGGCCAAACTAAACTCAACCGAGAATCCACTGGAGAATCCAGAGGCTCTGTTCAAGCTTCTCACTGATAATTCTGATCTGTCTGTGGAAAAACTACCCACCATCACAGTGACTCAAGCTTCTGGTGAGAGTGGTGATACCTCCATCAATGGAAGCAACGTTAATACCGCAACACCAAGTGGAAGAAGAGGTGGAAGATCTCGATCCAACACCGTTTCATCTGCACTCAACACTGAAATGACCTCCACTGCGGCTCAATCACTGAACATGACACCTGATCCCAAGTCCATAGATGATATCGAGGAGCTAAGGTTCTACTTGGAGTCTGGACAAGAAGAGCTCCATACTGTATTGAATCACCAGAGTCAAGTTCTGCAGGAGTTTAAGGAACAGGAGACGCTGTTGTTGGATGAGAAACAAAAATTACTTGAACGCAAGAAGCTGGAAGATCACAACAGAGCTTTGGTAAAGTCCCAGATCAAGAACTTGGATGAACTGAGAAGAAGTACAGAGATGAAGAAGGCTAAACAGGAAGCCGTTATTCAGTCAAAGAATAAGCAAATTGAGAAGATGACCAAGGATCTTGATGAGTGGAGCAAGACCATAGACCAATATGAGGAGGATAAGATCAAGATCGAGACTTCTGAAGATAAGGTCCATGAAGAGTTAGATACTGATGTGGAAAAGAAGAAGGGTTGCGTCAAGGAACTTCAAACTAGTATAGCTTCTATTGAAGAAGAGATTAAACAGCTGCTGATACAAAAGAAACAGCGTGAACAGTCTAAACCACAGTTGATCAAGATCTTTAGGGCCTTAGCTCGCCACACTGACAATCAAGGTCTATTGGACCAAGAAGGTGTTCAAAGTCTTGAGGCGTTAAAGTCTATTGAACCGGTTATTTGGGAGAAGTTGAGACAGGAGACTGAGGAAGACTCTCAGCTGGAAGCACGTTGGAGAGCCGAACAACAACGTGCAGTGTCCCAGTGTGATAAGGTGAAGGCTACCCACAAGATATTGCTCAACGAACATGATCAGATCCTCAACAAACAACACGAAAGGATTGCTGGTACTCCTCAGAGTATTGGCCCACACGTGTCTGGCCCCCATCCCAATGCTCTCCCGTCGGCCAACCACACAGTTCCCTTTGCGCAGATTCAAGTTAAACAATCAAGCAATAACAATGACAGTGTCAACAGCCTTAACAACAGCTCCTATTTTTCTGGAGGCGCTTCTCCTCCAGATGGTGTTGCCATGACGCAATCACAATCTGTGAATCGTTTGCAACTATCGTCACTTTGGAGTAATAGTGGTGCATCCATGAGCTACAATCCAACAAACAAGTTGGTCTTGAATACTTCTTTGAGGAGTGTGGAGAATTTAGGACTAGAAGACCTAGATTCACCTTCTATCGACCACTTATTGCCGACAAACTTGATTGGCGAGGAGTTTAACGACGTCTCATTCCCAATGTCTCCGGATAAGAGCAGTATAGGAAGTGATGGTGTGGGAAGTAGTGGAAAGAGTACCACTCCTGTCAATACCCACTCATTACTTGCCGGTAGCAGCACGGCTCCATCATTCACACAGAATTTGCATTTCGGATCGGAGTTCAACAACCTTAGTACGAGAAGTCTCTTCCACAATGACTTCGCCATGTCGCAATCCATACGAGGTTCTCAGGACAATCCTTCATCGCCACCTTTGTCATTCCAGCAGCACGACTTTTTATCTGCTAACAACTCACCAGCTACCAACAACAATGATCTGGCTTCTTTGTTTTCTGGTGGCACCGTTGATGCATTACCAACGTTTTCGCAGGCCACAGATGAGACCAAAACTACAACACACAAGAGTTCATTCTCTCCAAGAAGACTGTCTAGCGTGTTTGGTTTTGGGAAGAATAAAGGGATTCAATCCAGTAGTAACTCTACAACATCCGATCACCACAACAATATCAAGAACACTGCTCAACCATCTCTATCCAACAATACGGCTCATTCCAAATTTTTCCATAGAAGTCAGAATTCAGACCTCATGGACCCGCAGAAATCCACAGACGCACCACTTTTCAAGTTTGATCAGCCATCTACACCAGGTGCAGGGAACTCAGCGTTCAATATATTGGACGTTTGGAGCTCTCCATTTAGCGGTGGTGGAGGTGGTGATTCTCAGTTACAACAGGACGTCAATGACTCTCACGATGGAAAACTTGCTTCTGTCTGGGCTGACAATCCAACTCTACAATATCAAACCAATGGCAATGGGGACTCCAAGTTCCATGGAATCCCATCTTCAGCTAACTCTTTGTCATCGCAAGCTGTTTCCTCTGATACAAATACGGATCTTGGACCAGTGGTTCAGTTGACGAGCACTAACAAATCTGTTAAGTCTAAATCCTCTAATGATGGTACACAATCGAATGCATCACCAGGATTTTTCAGAAAGAGATCTAACCTGCTGAACTTTGGACATAACAAGAGTGCTGACAAATCACCTATGAAGCAGCACCTGTCGCTATCTCGGGCTGAATCACCCACAAGAATTGATTCGCATGATGATGGTGATATTGAGGAGTTCAACCCTACATCCAATGGAAGTTCTTCATCGAAGAAGCTGTTCTCGAGACGGATGTCGTTCAATACCAATATCAGGAAGCAATCTAACTCATCTCACGAGACTGAAGGTTCTACTACACATACAATATTGGAACAAGGATCAATCCAGAGTTCAGCATCGTCTGCTAATAACTCTAGAAGTATAGTGAGAAAGCTGAGTCTGTTTGGTAATAAGATTAATAGTGGGAAGGAGCCAAATGTTATTGATGAGCAGGAGGATGAGGATGAAAAGTGAGACTTTCTAATAACATTAATTTAGCATATACAATGTGTAAAACCTTTTAAACTTTAGTTTTATAGGGTCTTACAACCCAATTGTAAATCATGTAAAAAGGACCTCTGGTTTTTGTTTCTAGTAACGAACTGAAGTTGTATTCTTGTTTGTGTCTATAGTGAATCAAAGTCTTAGTTGGAAACGTAACAGAAAGAACAAAATAGAGGGGATAAAAGTGAGGAAATAACTGGTCACTTATGCGATTGGGTATTGAATGCAGAGGAGACAATGAACAGATGAATGAGAGATTAAATGTAAGCAAAACAAAGGTAGCAAATCAAGAAAAAATGAGGAAGTTAAAAACAAAAAATTCAGATGTTTGGATCAAAAGCAGCAAGAACTTTATCTTTGTCTTTACTGAGAGGGTTCTTGAGCACAGCATCGACGCCAGACCAATCCACTTTGATCTGTTTGATCTTTTTCGTATCGGTGTTCTTGAAGATGTTGATCCTGTCATTCTCCCAATCATCACGTACGTCCTCGAATCCCTCTTTGTACACTTTTTCGTAAAAGGTCTTCACCTTATTCTCCTCTAATTGCCTAGCTTCTTCCTTGGCCATCCATTCCATGTGTTTCAGGTCATCTGACGAAGGTTCGTAAATGTGCCAGATTACGTAGTGAGGAAGGCCGACAACGGAGTATCCCATTCTCTTACACATCTTACCAAAGGCCTCGGTCTCAGCGTGCTTCATGAAAGAGAAAGCAGGGAAATGAGCACCTGTTCTAAAGACTCTGGCTTTAGCCAAGATAGAGACACCACCAATACCATCCAAATCCATCTCCACTTCTGGGTCACCATAAGGGTCCCTCAAATAGGCCAGGTGTGGTCTCCAAGTGGCATATTCCGCATAACCTTCCACAATGACAGCATCCTCTCCAAGGGTCTTTGCGAGGGCCAAACCACCTTCACTTTCTTGCCATGAGTTCAAGTCGTAGGGTTGTTGGTTGCCGAGCCAGTCCGGCAAAGGTCTCCAGACGTTAGGGACTATGACGTCTTTACCGTGATGCATGAGGTCTTCCAAGATGGTTGGTGGCACTGTTTCGACATCTGCATCTCTCCAATACACCCATGAGTGATATGGCTTAACACTGACTGTCCACAGCCAGTTTCTTGCACGAGCCATGAGTTTTCTTCTAGGTCCCTGTGCCTGGAATCCGTGACGGTCACTGAATCCTTGGCCAATGACCTGGCCAAAGTCCTTTTCGTAGATCTCAATGGATCCGAACCTCATTCTTGTGTCAGGGTCGTTCTGAATCTGTTTCAGCTGGTACATGAGCACGGCCATTGTGTCGTCTGACGAGTCCGACACCAGGAAGGACAAGTCAATCAAGTGGTGAGGATACGTCAGGTTGCGCATATGGCCAAAGAACATTGGTAAATGGGCCTCGGCGTCTCTGAGAGGCACACAGAACAGGACGCGTTCTTCGTGCTGCCAGCCATCTTCGAGTCCTTCATAGTTCTTCAAGTCGTAGAACTCGACTCCTGGTGTGGGCTCGACATCGGGGTGGTATGGAATTTGGAGAACGATGTTGAGTGCAATGTTCAGGAGCACAATGAGGGATAGCACTGATCCCAGAATTATAAGAGATTTGCTGTTCTTTGTGGATGATACAATTTTGTTAAGCCCAAAGCTGAGGCCATTATTCTTTCGTGGTTCATACGGCATAACGTTTCTTGTTATAAGAGGAAATGCAGTGTGTGAGAATGTAACAAAAAGTATTCCTGTTTGATCCTGTGTGTTGGTAGCTAATAAGCTGTTTTCAAGCGAGTGGAAGACTTTGTGTGTTATTGGGAAACCACGATAGACAGAGAAAGAAATAACAAAGACGCGTCTCAGTATGCGGTTTGTTTGTTCCCAGTTTGTGAGAAGCGTTCCTTTGTCACTCGATAAAAGAATGGTTGTTGATGAAAGTCGACGGGTAGCGAACTCCTCTGCTGCAAAAGAAAAAAATCGAAAATAAGAAGCGATGAACAAGCCAGAAAAAAAAATTAGTGAAAAAAAACACAGAGTTTTTTTGGAAGATAGTGAAAACTCAACAAAGAAATCAGAGTGAACCTGTGAAAGAACAAGAAAGAATCAAAGAAAGAGAAAGACACGAATGTTTTGGTGTTGAAGTTTGTCGACAGGGGGGAAAAAGAAAAAAAATAGAAATTTGGTGCGCGTTCACGTTCGCGCGTAGAACCAGAAAAGAAAAAAATATAAATATCCTAATAAGGAGATTACCGGTTTTGGATAAATCTTGATTTATTACTGTGTAGTTCCATTTTGGTACTCTAAGATGTTTTAATTTGTAAGTTTTCGTATCATCAGGTCGTCATAATATTCTATAGCTATATATCTATATGTAAGTCACAAGAATACCGAGGTGGCCGTCTTCAGAACCTTTTCTTCATCATCATTATCATCCTCAGCAAGGGCATGAGCACCATCAATGGCTTTAATGAGTGGAACAAACACCTTCTCTACACAATCAGCAGCCCATAAAGTGTCCATATGCTCGTAGGTTGCAACCTCAACGGTCTGAATGTTGTCCAGCTTGCAGTTGCTCAAGATTTTCCGCGTGGCCTCAATGTCGACAAGAACGTCACTATTCCCGTAGACTAACAACGTAGGCACTTGGAACTGATCCATCACAAACGGCACAACAGCTGTCTCTTGAGAAGAAAAATCATCCTTCCAACGACAAAACTGCTGTTCCCTGATGATCTGGAACCAATGCATCACGCACTTGACGCTCGACACAGAGTACAAGTAAGGGTATCCGTGGAACCTCTGCTGATGCGTGATGTTCTTTCCAGACGTGTTGAACAACACTGCTAACGAGGCATCCACAATCAGCTTGTACATGTGACGAGGAATGATCTTGTTCACGACATTGACAAATGGGAGCATTGCCCCAGATCCAAACAGGGTCGACAAGTGCGCAGGTTTCTGAACAAGCGGATTGATGAGTGGGTGTGTCAATGGCTGTGGTATCATCACAGGAGAAAGACCAATAAACAACTTGATCTTCTTATTCAACTCTGGATTCATCGACACAGAGGCAAATAGCTGTGTTGTTCCCTGGGAGAAGCCAACGTACGTTAACTGCTCCTGGTTGGTAATGTCCAAGATGCAGTCAATGATAGCTGGGATGTCATACATGGCAAACTCGTCGAGGGAGAAATCCCAGTATTGTGCATCATTCTCGCTAAGATTCTTGTGTGAGGAGTACTTGTTTCCCCTGTTATTTCCCAACCACACGTCATAGCCCTTGTCCAAGAGCACGTAGGGAAGACACCGCTCGCGGCGGTCGCCCAAGAGGAAGAGCTCCGAATTGGTTAAGAGACCGTGATGGAGGTACACAACAGGCTGTTGTGCAGCTGATGCAAAAGATGATGTGGTATCTGGGTCTGAGAGTCGGTGTAGAGTGAGGAGGTATCCGTCTTCAGTGGTGACTGTATGATCTGTGACGGCATATCCCTGTGACTGTGCAAGAGAGTGGATATCTCGGTGTCTCTGTGGGTAGACTGCCCGAACAAATGGCCTAATCACGGGCCTAAGACGACTCACAGAGTCCAAGAGCACTTGCACCATTAAGAAAAAAAAATTAAAGAGAGTGGAAAGCGAGAGAGGGAGACAGAAAACTAATACTTTTTCTTTGTGTGTTCATTTATTTTACGCGTAAGTAAAAAAACAGCTTTTTGTGCCAATCGCGGTGTGCTTTTTTTGTGTACAGGATATCTTAACTATGGTTCACTTTTTAGTATTATTAGCTATATTTACAACCCTTTCATGATTTCAAACTGTTGGATTGGCTCAAGTTGCTGTGCTGCATTAAGGATCTTCTGCTTCAGCGCAGCATTATCAACAGCATCCAGATGCAACTTCAAAACAGCTGTAAGACCCTTGATACCTTCAAAAGCCTCGGTAGAGCAGTATCTGTCCACAAACTCCTCAATCTTCGTGAAGTCAACGTCAAAGTTCTTCTCAATACCCTTCTCAGCAAGCATCTTGGTGATTCCAGCATCGGTCTTGTATTTCAAAGCTAGCACATGAGCCGGGGTGTAGACATAAGTATCCAGAGTCAGCTTCTTGAGTTTTGCCAAAGCAGACACCGCCAATGCCACTTTCTTAGCTCTGAACTGCAACTGGAACTGCAACTCGTTGGCAACAATGGTCTCCTGGTCCTGTTTCCACAAGTTCTGGAAGAACAGCTCGTTAAACTTGGACAGGTCCCCAATGAGCTGCTCACCAAAGACATCATCGTCATCGGTATATGCGATAACCTGTGACTTCTCGGACTCCATTGCCTTCTGCTTCACAGCCTTTTCCTTCTTGTGCTTCTTGTCGTGCTTGTTCACAGCAATAACTTGCTCGTCTCCAGCCTCGGACTTCTTGGCCTTCTCATCTTCCAACTCCGTGTAAATCTTAGCAGCACCCTCAGCAGCACGACAGTAAACAGGAGAGGCAAATATCTTGTCCTCCCATTTCAGCATATCCATATAAGCTCTAGCGGTTCCCTTTCTCATACAGAACGTGTGGAAATCAACCTGGTCATTCCAATACTCCTCAAATACCTTGACAATGGCATAGTACCTTTTCAGTGCGAGTCCAGCATACTTCTGAGCTGCATCCTCAGAGTCCTGACGCAGAGCGTCTTCATACAAACGAGCATAGGCTTCAGCAGACTCAACGATGAACCATGATGCTTGCATCATATGTAAATCCTTAACACCATTCACGGCATTGTCGTTCTTGGTGAAAAGGGAAACACACTTGACAGCCTCATCAATCATGTTAGCACGGAGGTAGTACTTGACACACTTGGAGTTGATGAATCTGTCTTGCAAATCAATCAGACGACCAGAGTTCATAATCTCAGCAGCACCACTCAAATCACCAAGGTGCTTATGAACACGGGCCTGCAAGATGTAGAGCTCGACCAAAGTTGGCGTGTGCTTCACTCCTGCATCAATCAATTCACGAGCCTTGACAAGATTTGACAAGTAGAGGTGGTGTTGGGTAAGAAAATACGTGGTCCAGACCCAGCACAATGGAGAGACGTCTTTAGCCTCTTTGGCGTAGAACTCCTCAACAATCTCACCAACGATACGAGCCTTGGTGGAATCCTTGTACAATGGCTTCACGTTGGTAAAAGTGGCAGGTACGCCCCTCTTCAATTGAGACAACACATAGTCTTTGGCTCTCTGCTTGAACAGATCACCAGTAGTAAAAGTCAATGGGATGGAACGTGGTGGATCGGATCTTGGATAGAACTTGGCCAGCTTGGAATAAAGCTGGTCTCTGAACTTCTCCGACTTAGTGGTGGAGCCCAATGCCTGTTCCAATTGGTGGTAGTAAGTGACATTGTCAGGATTGCGCTTCAACAACTGACGATAGACCTTCTGGGCTTCATGAGGACGGTTCAATTTCATCAAGTAATCAGCCTTCATCTCTAACTGTGCCAACTTATCAAACGTCTCAGTCTCATCCAGCTCCTTCAGGGCTCTCTCGACATCCTGGTGCGCAACCATCTCGTTCTTGTACATGGCCAGCTCAGAGTGTTCCTGCATCTCAGCCTCACTCAGTTTGCCCTTTGCCAATTCTTCAAACTTGACCAATGTTCTCTCGGCAGCGTTGTAATCACCTAGCAAGTTGTGGGCAACAGCCAGAGCAGTCCAATTACTTCTATATCCCAGGAATTCCTCAAGGTAAGCGTGTCTGGAAACCACCAAACTTCTATAGTCACGCTCTTGCAACTCCATCGTAGAAAGATCTCTCCAGATCTGCTTGTTTGGAGAACCATTGTCCAAAGCAGCTTTGAAGAACTTGGCAGCCTCACCGTATCTCTGTTGATTTCTTCTGAGGATACCCAAAACGTGGGAAGCGATTGGAGCTGAAGACTTCTTATCCAAAGCCCTCTTGACGTACAACTCAGATTCAGACTTCTCATTGAGGAAATACAACACCAATGCCTTCAGGGCAAGAGCTTCAGTGTAATTGGCATTTTTCTTCAACACCTGTTCACAAAGCTTCTGGGCCTTCTTGTACTGCTTGGCTTCATAAAACTTTAAAGCCTCACGGAAGACACCATCCTCTTTATTCGTGATGATCGGCTGACCCTTTCTTCTGGACATTCTGGAGTATTGATCAGTGAGGTCTTGATGGACTTCCCATTAAACGAAAAACTTTAGAAACAAACAGAGTTCAACGTCGTCCGTAAAAAGCCCTGAGTGGACGATCTTATAAAACCGGTTCGCGTATATGGTTCACACCACACCACCAAAGACTGTTTGATTCACGCGGAGTATAAAAAATTCAAAAATTTTTCACTTTTAATTCTTTTAGCCAACAATTTTCTTTTAAAAAGGAATAACGCATTTTACACAGCCATTCCCGCAACTATTACAGCACCTCCTTGAGGTTGGACCTCGAGTTCGACCCATGACGAGCGTGGGTATTTGTTGCTTATCTTCTCTTTTGAGAAGTTTAATGGTGGACGGACTGGAGAATAAAATTTAGTTGATCTTGGGTGCAGCATTCCATCTGTTTCCAACTTCGTTTGGGACTAAGGGTACTCCTTCGTGAGCCCGAATGGGGAGTGGTGCAAGGATTGACAAGACATTTCAAATTCTAATACATAGACTTTTTTTTCAATCAAATGTAATCTTCATTCATACCATTATATCACAGCTTGGATTGGTTCTTAAAACTGGAGTTGAACCCTAATAGTTCATTGATTCCCTTGACCCAATCGTTTTCCGTGTTTGCAATACAGTAGATTCCTGACTGTTTAGATGTTTTTACAGGTTTCTCAAAGGGGAACTTGTTGTTCTTGACAAAGATTGTACCAACCTCATTGATGATGTGAACCTCATCGTCAACTTTCAAGTAATCCTGGGGAACACCATCAATTGATAATCGGACATTATTCTCACTCATTGGCTTCTTCACGACCTTCATCCTGACATGCGACGTGAGAGGGATAATCAGCGGTCTGAAACTGAGAGATCTTGGACAGATGGGAGTAATAAGGATAGCAGGTACCAACGGATTAACAATTGAGCCACCAGCTGACAATGAGTATGCGGTGGAGCCAGTTGGTGTAGAGATGGAAACACCATCAGCGGTCGTCCGCGTCAAGAATTGCCCATCAACAAAGATATCAAGCGTTGTTAAGCTTGGCGTATCACCACGATGTAAGACAATATCGTTCATGGCATGGATCATCTTTGGTCCATTCTTTTTCTCCTTCTTTTCAACATTTATCTCATTAGCTCTAATCACGTGGCATTCCAGTCTTGTACGGTGTAATACTTTTCCCGTGGAGTTGTAAACGTTTGCAAAAGCTTCCTTATGGTTCACAAAGTCAAAAGGTAAAAGGAACCCCAATGTGCCCAACGAGAAGGAAAGTACAGGTGGCACAGCAACGTTGGAAAACATGGAAACTGCTCTTAGAATTGTGCCATCACCACCCAATGTCACGAGCAAATCTGTCTTGGATACTATTTCATCCTGTTCGCCGGTATAGAGGAGATGAGGTGACGCCTTGGTCTGTTGTGGATAGCTCTTGAAGTCCTGTGATATCTCGTCTGCAACGTCCTTAGTCACAAGCACATTCAACTCAGGATAATGGTCGTGGATAAAGCAGATGAACTTGACCATGTTTTCCCTCACGTGCTTAGTCCATGGTTTCTTCACGACAAGAATGTTTTGTAACGGCTGTGGCCAAACAAGGTTTTGCAACTTCGAGTTTGAGACTTTGATGTAATCTGGTTGAAGCCTTGGGCGGAGAACCTCACATGATCGAATGGAAACAAACTTGTTCGGTATGATTGGTGGCTCGGAGATCCTGTTTACTGTGGAAGACGAAAATAAACGTCTCGTATTGAGTGTTTGGGCCCTGGTGAGTGGGCTTCTCATTAAGAATGACATTTGCTCTGATGTACCTTTCCCACGAATGGTGTGGCTGGAGATGAATAGAAAGAGGATGAGCCTTTGATAGTAGCTAGTTATATAAACCTATAATGTGCTCCAGCTGTAATTGTAAAACAGTATATAAGAAATGAATGTTGTCTTCCACTCTCCCACAATGAAGAAAAGTTGTACTTGGAAAGAGAAAGAGAACGGTCATTCTTTCTTTCTTCCTTCAACCCGCAAAAACCTGGAGAGGGATGAATCACTCCAAATCTCGCCTTGATTACGTAACGCCCACACACCAACAGCCGCGTATTTGAAACACGGGCTCCGGCTAAGATTTCTTTAGAAATGTTCTGGGTTCGAACGCTATGGGGTTGCATTTGTCTCTACTTTTTTTTGTTTTTATAAATTCTTTCCCTACTACTTTGATTACAATCTGTTGCCCAAGTTGACGTGCACAGCCTTACAAACAGTGAAGGCCTCAACACCAAGCTTACCCAACTCTCTGGTCTCGTTACCACTCATCTTCACACCACCGAATGGGACTCTGATATCGGAATCGTTGTTCGAGTTGATCCACACCATACCAGATTCGAGCTTCTTAGCGACTTTGTGAGCTCTGGTGATGTCCTGGGTGAACAATGAAGCACCAAGACCATACTCACAGTTATTGGCTAATGCAACGGCCTCTTCATCAGAGGAGAACTTTCCAATGGCGATAACTGGACCAAAGATCTCCTCCCTGACAATAGTATCTGTGTTCTTAACATCAGCAAAGATAGTTGGCTCCACGAAATATCCTTGTTTGAGGTCTTCTCTGTCTGGTTGTTTACCACCCAAGATAACACGAGCACCCTGTTCCTTACCGATCTTAATGTAGTTCAAGATCTTCTCATGCTGAGCCTTTGACACCTGAGGACCAACTACAACACCTTCTTCAAATGGCAAACCTTGTGGATAATCTGAGACGACGTGCTCCTTCAAAGCCTGCAGGAACTTCTCGTAAATAGACTCGTGGACATAAGCACGCGACGAACCTGTGCAAATCTGGCCCATGTTATTGAAGATGCCCCAAGCTGTCCACTTGACAGCCTGATCAAAGTCAGCATCATCAAACACGAGCAATGCGGTCTTACCACCACACTCTAAAGTGAGTGGCTTCAAGTACTCGGCGGCGTTCTTTTGGATCAACTGGCCGGTTCTGGTGGAGCCAGTAAAAGCAATCTTCTGGACGTCTGGATGTTTGACCAATGCATCACCAGCGACTTGACCAAAGCCAGAGATGACCTGGGCAACACCTGGTGGGAATCCGGCTTCCTTGAACAACTGGGCAAAGTAGAGAACAGACAATGGTGTCTGCTCCGCAGATTTAAAGATTGCACAATTACCAGCAGCAAGCGCAGACAATTTCCAGCCGAACATAGCCAATGGGTAGTTGAATGGAATGATACAACCAACAACACCAATTGGCTCTCTGATTGTGAAGGCAAACTTGTTAGGACCAACAGGAATGGTCTCACCGCTAAGCTTATCAGCCCAACCAGCACAGTACTTCAAGTTCTCAATGACCTCATCAATGTCATACACTGCGTTCGTATCCTTTGGTTTACCAGAGTCGTTGGCCTCAAGAGCAGCAAGAATGTCACGGTCCCTTTCAACCAAAGAAGCAAGCTTGAGAATCAAATCACGTCTCAATGATGGTTCATAATCCTTCCATGTTGACTCAAAGGCCTTCTTGGCAGCAGCGACTGCAATATCAACATCTTTCTCACCAGCCGCGTGTACTTTACAGATTGGTTGGCCATTAGCTGGGTTTATGGACTCGACAAACTCACCGGATGTGGCAGCGACCCATTCGTTGTTGATAAAGAGACCAGTTGGTTGTGTGTACTTCTGGCCATTGGCCAAGGAAATATCCACAAAGAGATCAGACATGGTTGGGTTTTTTTATCAGATATGTTTTACTGTGTGAGTGTAAATTAGAAAATTGAAAAGAGGAATTGGAATGTGGCGATAAGGGAGGTATTTAAAGTCGGAAGAAGGGAGTTCTTTTTTATTATCTGAAGGTGGGGGAACAATTTGCTTGAAATTGATCTGGCGCGCGTTGATATCCAAATGGTCAAAGTTCGGTATGGGGTGGGGGAGCGGAGAGTTATGTATCAAGTCAGTTGAAGAAAATCTTCTATTTAGTGAAAAATAGGGATTCTGATACCTTTTTATACGTTCAATTCTTCCGACCTTTATACATCATTGGCTTCACTAGTTCTGCCGGCACCGTCCCCATCGGCCTAAGCCCGGGGAAAAAATAGCTCCAAACGGGGGTCGAATTCCGCGTCTGTGAATTGTGGTTGAAGTTCTTCTCCACCAAAAACCAGCAGAGATGAAATTTCACATAGTTTATTAGTATTAGCCCATTTTTTCATTGAGTTCTAACAACTATAACATACCCAATGAATTTATCTGACTTTTCATAGTACAAAATGTTTCTATTTCGCCTTTTCTGAAACTCCACGCCGGATTAACCACCAACAGCCGGATGCACTTTCCTAATGAGGATGTATGTTCCTGAAAGTTGGTATCACCTCCTTATTTTATATGAAGATGACCAATCACAGTACGTTATAATATAGCTCATCAAATCATAGGGAGGTAGAGAGTATATACTATATATAATGCTTGCTGATCTATTACTAGTATTGGATGTGAAGAGTAGACCCCGGTAACTTAGTTTGGATCTATTCGGCTCTGTGAGGGTCCAAGGAGAATTGAATGTAGATATTAGATCTGAGATCTTTAACAGCTTTGCGGGTGGGGGTATAATGTATTATACAACATAAGACAATCACCGAAATACAAAGCCTTCCTTCTAAAGCACCTTCTCTTTTAGCTCTTACCAACAAGCAAAATTGTAAGTGCCAAAAACAGTTTGACTCCTTGGCAAAGTGTCGCTTCACACCCGGACATCTCAGTTATTAAGCTTACTATCCTTTTCATTTATAGAAAGTTGATTCTAACATTAAGATACAGTTGTTTCGGTGATTCTCGTGTCATTTAGACATTTTCTTTGTGTTAGAGCTCTGTATTATGAAACTTTTAATTGAATTTATTCTAAAAAGAAAAAGTCTTTAAGCCGAACTTAACAGCTTTCAATAATTTAGTGAATTATGACTTGTTTTCTATAAAATTATACTATTTTTGAAATATCTTTGAAACTCCTTCTCTAGAGAGTAAATCATATTAAAGTGAATATCTAGAAGAAACTCATTGAAGTCTCACACAAAAAGCCACTATCCTTGAATCTAGAAACCATTACAAAAATAGTATTCAATAATGAGAGACCCACTATCAAATTCACTTAAAAAACGTAAAGAACAATAACTCCTCAAAACCCATTCATCAAATTCAAATCACCACTGAACCCAGCAAATTCATTCAAGTCATCAGTATTTCCCCTCATCCCCATATCACCAGGGAACAACTCCATCAATTGCATAGGATCTGGTTGTAATGGATCAATGGCGATACTGACTCCTCTTGATCTCCCTTCCGAACTCCCATTTTCGACGTTTGTTGGAGTCTGTGATTGTTGTGATTGTTGTGACTGTTGCGTCTGCTGTGACTGTTGTTCTTGTTGTTGCGGTTGTTGTTGAGATTGTTGAGACTGCTGTGATGGCTGCTGTGAAGAAGATCCCGGCGTTGTGCCATTCATCTTCGTTTGTGTCTCAAGCATCATCAACTGCATTTGGTAGTCGTGCAGTGCAGCATGGTTGTCACTACGTCCTTGTGGGGATTGGTTTGTACCACCATATGGTAGTTGAGGTGGGACTTTGCCATTCGAGACTTGTTGTTGCTGTTGATTTTGGGATCGGTTCTGAGGCATCATCTGACCCTGCTGCATCATTGGAACAAACTGTTGCTGTTGTTGTTGCTGCTGGCCCATTTGTTGCGTGGAAGGCTGTGGTCTTTGAGATGGTGCTTGATGCTGGGTCTGTAGTGACTGAACTTGTTCTGATGGTGGTTGATGCTGTCCTTGTGGTTGATATTGTCCGATCATGCGATTTTGATGCATGGCCTGAGCTTGTTGTTGAAGCCTTTGTTGCTGTTGTTGTTGCTGTAGCAGAAGTTGCCTTTGTGGTGGCAAGGAGGAAAAGTTTTGTAACTGATTGTTCAATTGATCCTTCTGTAATTGCACTCTCCGTTGTAGTTCCATCTGCTGAATTTTGTTCATCTGCCATTGTGGACTACCTTGAGGTGGCATTGTTCCAGGCTGTTGTGATGGTTGTGGCTGGGGGACTTGTGCAGAAGGTGGTCGTTGAGAGCCATGACTACCAGCTAGTTGCCTAGGTTGCTGCTGCTGCTGCTGTTGTTGTTGTTGTTGTTGTTGTTGTTGTTGTTGTTGTTGTTGAGAGGGATGTGTAGACACACGTTGAGAACCTGAACCAACAGCCGGCTGTTGACCCATTGTGGCTGGACGTTGCTGCTGTGCCATTTGTGACGAAGGAGGATGTTGCATAACTGTAGAAGAAACAGTGATCGATGAGGTGTGTGGAGTGCCATGAGTTGACTGTGGCAATGGTGAATGTAGCGATGGTGGGTTTGTATGATGCTGTTGTTGGGCCGATGGAGGGTGGTTCATGGCCGGTGATGGAGCAGCAGCGGAGGCATTGTCAAAGTGGGCCCCAGAGCTAGACGGTTGTTGTTGTTGTTGTTGTTGTTGTTGTTGTTGTTGTTGTTGTTGTTGTTGTTGTTGTTGTTGTTGTTGTCCTTGCTTCTGTTGAGCTAGCGGCTGAGATAGAGATTGAGGTGGAGCCATACCATTCATCATTGCACCTGGCATCATGCCAGAGGGGAATTGTTGCATACCCATCCTCATGCGCTGCTGCTGAAGCATGTTGGTATCACGGACATGTGAGTGCATAGCCCAGAGAGATTGCCACCACTCAAGCAAAAATGTGTCTGGAGAAGTCATTAGCATCTTCACTCCTGGAAGTTCGTCGTCGTTGCCAATGACTGAAGATGCTGTGGTAGGTGTTGCTTGTGATGATCCATTATGCGGGGCAGACAACGGCACATCTGCCTCTTGAAGCAAAATTCTGGCTGTGTCATAGTGTTTATTCTCCATCAAGTAGTTGTAAAGGTGAGCATACAACAACTGGCGTGAGTTCTTTGCCAGGGCATCGGAGACAAGATAGTTGGACTCTTCGTCCTCTGTTTTGAACGAGCTCGACTGCGGGTCTGAGCCCAGTGTTCCGTTATTAAACTTATTGGAGGACATGGATAGAATCAAAGAAACACACAGTAGATCCCGTAGTAGTGAGTTATTTTGTCAGTAGTATAACAAAGAGAGAGAGAGAAAGAGAGAGTGAGAGAGCGGAGCAGGTTGGTTGTGTATGTATTGATTGACGTAGTACTGGTAGATGTGAACAATCAACCAAAATGAGTTGTCCAATATTGTTTAAAGGAGAAACGGAGTCCGAGAGATTTGAGAGAAGAGTAAAAGCTGGTACCTCTATTTTTGTGTGAGTGACTGGGTTGGGGGATGAACGCTAGTGTGGTTTGCTAGTGTTTTGTATATTAACATATTCAACGTGCAATGCCTAAGAAACAGCAGCGAGTGTGAGGGTGTGCGCGCGCCGCGTCCGCGCCTAAAACCTGTCAATTTATTAGCATAACAATTCTACTAAATTTAGAGAAGATGCAATTATATTTATAGTATATATATATTTATACGGAATACTCAATACAAAATTCATCTAAGAGAAAGAAAAAAACAACATCAGGAAAAGGGAATGGGCTTTAAACATGTTCTTTTAAGAAATTCAATATCCCCCTTTTTATGATTTAACCGCTCTTTAACATATCAAAGAAAAATGAGACTCGGTGGTACTATCACGTGGTTTGTACTTCACTACCCTCGGATAATATTCTTTCGCGATTGTTAAGGTAGTGTGTGAATGAGTGAGAGGGGAGAGGCGGATTGGGGGGGGGGGCAATTTTTTTTTTTTTACACTCGTTTCTGCCACAGTGGCGGTTATTATTTTTTCTCTTCTGTTGAAGAATGTGTTATTTCCAGGATTTTCTATATTCTTACACTTTTTCCACCCCAATATAAATCCTCTATTCCATCACTATCACCAATACCACTGTTTATTGCATTTACTTCACATTCACATAATATAATATAACACCTGTCTTTGATCTTCAAGTTAACTTGATCCTTCATTTTCGCTCTTTCCACACTCACCCAGAGATAAAAAGAAGTTCGAGAGAGTGTCTGTGTGTGCCGGTTATCTCATTTTCATCTCTTTGATCTTAAATCATCCACAGTGGCATTGTCTAATCTATTCACACAACCTGTGCAATCAGTGCGTTGAATCGATTTTAGACCGCATTCACAGAACACTTTTGAATTTTTCTATTGTTATATACTCAGTGATCAACAACACATAGATCTATCTTATCTTTATCACAGACCTACCCGCTTGTTCCCTCAAAATTAACCACCACGCTAATACACACACCATGTCCGACACAAGACATTACACACAAGAACAAGCCAGTATTGTGGAGAGGATTCTCAAGCATGGTGATGACTACTACCGAATCCTCGAGATTGATAAAAAGAGTTCGGATGGAGAGATCAAGAAAGCATATCGTAAACTCTCACTTAAAGTGCACCCAGACAAGAATGGCCACCCAAAGGCCGCCGAGTCGTTCAAAAGAGTCAATAAGGCGTTTGAAGTGCTAGGAGACTCCAATAAGAGAACGCTATACGATCAGACGGGTGTCGACCCTGATTCAAGAGGAGGAATGGGCGGCGCATCTACATCAGGCTTCAGCGGGGCTGGAGGTGGTGTCCCGGGAGGTCATCCTTTCTTCCAACAAGGAGCAGGAGGTGGCATGCCACAAGGATTCCAGTTTGCTAATGATGACTTGTTTGATATCTTGTTTGGACAGGGAGCTGGAGGACCAGGAGGTGCCACTTTCACTTTTGGTGGACCCGGAGGCTTCACCTTCAGAACAGCTGGCGGTGGATCTGGTGCTGGTTTCCCATTTGGTAATCAGTTTGGTCAACAACAACAGCGTCGTCAACGCCAACGTCAACAGCAGCGCCAAAGAACTGCTCCAGAAGACCACTCCATATGGACCTTACTTAAATACTACTTCCCTATGATTCTGATGATTCTTATACCACTTCTATCGAACATATTTTCAGAACAACCAGAGAAGTTCAATCTCACACCAACACCACAGTTTTCACATCAGAGAGTTTCACCGAGATTCAAGGTTCCTTACTATATCACACCAAAGCAGGCAGAGTCATTGACTGACTCCAAGTTAAGGAAGTTGGACCGTGAGGCTGAGAATGAGTTCATTGGTAAGCTCCAGGACAGATGCAATAGGGAAAGAGACATCAAACAACACAGAATAAATCAGGCTTATGGATGGATATTCCCAGATAAGGAGAAGCTCGAGGAGGCTCAGAGCATGAAGCTGGAGAGTTGTGAAGCTTTGGCTAGAATTGGGGTAAATCTTCTGTGATCTCTCATACTTACCAACAACCAACACTATAGACTACAACTAAAGCAGAAAACAAAAAAGTCACATATTTAATTTACACTCCTTCTTTCTTCAATCCTCTTGTCTATATACTCTACTAACGAACCACTACTTAACTAATTGTTTACAAATCTACTACGTAGTGTTTTGCAAGAGGAGACAAAAAAACCGTTGCCTCGGCTACAAGTAGTATGATTCGCGAAAAAAGACGTTAAAGAATGGGGGAAAAGTTGAGAATGGTAAACAAAGGAATGAATGAATAAAAGAATAAATACACACACAATTGAAATAACTTCTTCTTTCTATTAAAAATTACCTCAGATCAGAAGCAAGTAAGTGCTTAGGACATACCTCTCAAATGGACACAAGTAATGGCTTTCTAGAAGGCCTGGCGCCACTGAAGAGGTACATATCTGCTTCATTGAATCCACCACAACCACCACAACCGCTAAGGAGTATATCCAACACCACAACTATTGTACGCGGAGATGATCGGTTACGAGAAGACGTGCTGTTTGGTAACTGGGGAATTGATGACTATAGAGATCTGAGCTCACCGACTTTGGTCAATGAGTACATTGCTGATTCTGAACATCTGTCGGGCGTGGAATCGCCATCGGTTGAACAACAACACGTCTTTAATGACTGGGGTGTCTCTCCTACAAAGCAGGTGGTAAAAGCCAGGCAGCGAACAACAACAACAACAACAACAACATTGAACCTACCCACACGGAGAAAACTGAGAAGTCTGAATGAACTGTTCACATTACTGATGGAGAAGAACGCATTGATGGCTGAGGAATCGTCTGCCTTTCTCGATGAGTTCAAGTACGTTCTTGTCACATCCCAACTCCTTGACGAGACGATTTTGGTATCACGGTTTTATAACAGGAAGAAATCCTCAGCATTCAACTTACAAACTTCAGAGAAGCGCGGGATCTCCACCGATTTTGGACGAGTGATACGGATCTCGTCACGATATTTCATCTCATCAACCATCTCATCTTACAACATCATCAGAATCGCCATGGTACTCACGTATTTCCACAAACATTATAAGCTGCACACATATGGACAACTCAAAGCAGCTACTTCAATCTTTCTTATTACACTTTGGCTAAACATTCGCTTCAGGAATATTACACTCTCCATGATTCAAACAACACTTCTCAACAGACTCAGGGCCTTTGTGAAAACCTACCAGAGATTCGATACATTGACCCAGAAACTCCTTAACCATTACAAGGAAGTAACACTCTACAACAATGTTGCCTCACTACCATCAGCTGCAGGCTCATTAGCTGATAAGAAGGCGTTGTTCGAGACCATAAATAGCACAGTGTTTTTATCGACACAAGCACTCTTAAAATCTCTTAAGGACATTCTCCCTCATACTAATAGTACAGAGTTGGAGAACTACTGTGGTATTTATAACATTGAGATCTCCGAACTGGTGGACTTCCTCATTGGTCCATCGTTACAACTGGAAGGAGCCAACACTCTAGAAGCACTGTCGGCAAGGATCAAGTCACTCCAATTTATCAGAAGGTTTTATATTTGCACATTACTGGCACTCAGTATGGAGAAGAGTATATTGACCGAGTTTATGAAAACAGTGTGTAAAATATTTGAGGTTGAATTGATTGACTACTACTCGATATCTATGAAATGGTATTGGGTCAAGGAGTCACTCGCATCATTACAGAGCACAAACACCGTGTTGATCCAATCCATGACGACATTCGTTGCCATGAACAATCTGAAATTTGGGCCATTGATCCCTCAGAATGAGGAGAGAAGAGATTCACTGCCGAATCCAACTGCTGATTTGATGAAGAAGTTGAAGAGACTCCAAGTTGAACTGTTGTCATTTGATAGAGATAAGACTGCAGAAGAACAAGTTAATGAGTTCAAGAGTATTGGTCTGCTATTGCAATCCGTAAACGAAACATACCAAAAAGACTTGACTAAGCTGGAGAACTCAACACACCAGCGGCAATTCATTCTCTCCAAGAGAATCTCATCAAGATCATCTAAACGATTTTCATTACCGACAATGCAACACCTACAGCTGATGACACCACCACAATCCATTTTGCCACCAGACTCGCCTGATTCGGTGAATCATAAGAGACACAGCTCTGGATTTGGAGTCTCACTACTGACTGTTCTAGAAGATGAATCAACAGAACAATCGATACCAGCTCCACCTACACCAATATCTCAACTTGGTGAACCGGAGCCAATATCACAAGCCTCATCATCGGGCTACATTCTGGACCACAACTTATTATCCAATGACGATAGTGTTGTGATCTCCTCAAACAACGACACTTCTTTTGATGGGATTCTTACCCCTGAAGAGTTACGAAAAAGACTGGAATCGAACTTTGAGAGAATAACGTCTACTTCAACCACTGTGGAAGAAGCCAACGATCGTGCTGGACACGATTGAAGCCCAGAAGAAACTATTTATTCACATAATGACTTATACGCTCTTTTTTGTTACGACTTCCACGTTGTGGAGACCCATGGCCAAATTGTAACTGATCTACATATATACTACAGATGACACGTACATAATGAGTATTAGTTAAAGTGCTTATCTAATTGCTGTGATCCGACTCAGGCATTGCCAGTGACAGCCAACTTCTGCAAATGTTCCATAAACATTTGTAAGGAGACATCATCAGTCAAGACAACAGCGGAGCCTGCACCACCCATGATGTCTTGCTTGTTGTAAGAAGTAGATGGATTCAACTTAGAGTACAGGAATCTAGCCTGAGAACCACCTTCCTCTGTATCGATAAATCTTGGTAATGGGAAACGGTCCACAAGCAACTCAGCAGCTTCACGCTTAGGCTCTTCAAGGAACTCCTTGAACGAAGCGTATTCTGGATCCTCCTGATACCCGGCAGCTCTCCAAGCAGCAATGGTCTCTCCGTGATAAATCAGTATGTGGAAGAATGTGTCAAGCAACAAGATCTTGTTTGGATCGATGGAGATGGAGTCCAATAACACTGGAACTGGCTCCTCGCCATCCATTGAGAAGGAAGTCAATGTCGGCTGGATCATAATCAAAGAGTTTGTGGTATCCTCTCTAGTCAGAACGTGTCTGTAGAATGCAGTCTCATCAGGAGAGTTGTTAAACACTTGCAAGAATTGTGATCTTCTCAAGTAAAACATAAACTGTGGATATAACGAGAAGTTTGCAGACAATCTGAAAGAGTTTGGATCATCCTTCATATAATCACCGAACTTATTACAAAGCTTAATCAACATTCTGTCAACCCATCTGATGACATCAGCAGAGTCGTCCTCCTCAGCCTTGTATACAGCGATTCTGGACATTAAGACAGCAGCAGCTTCTTGGTCAAAGTTAGCAGCAATGTTCATATCACCTGGAACGGCCATTGGCTTGGACATTGTGGTGACTCTGAGTCTGTATGTACCCGAAGAGTGCTGGTAGTGGGTAAGGAACTGCACAAAGGACATGTTGGATGAGACCTGAGCTGCAACTTCAAAGAAGGCTGCATAAGAGTGGCCTGGAGAAATAGCAGACATCTTCCAGACATTAGTACCACCCATGCCAATCTCAGCATCGGCAATGTTGTTGGCAGTCTTTGGAGCTGCGGAGGCATGGCCAATCAGACCAGACACCTTCAACTCCTTGGAGGTCTTGATGTCCAGCGAAGCGTTGAATCCCATGAGCAGGAATCCATTCTCATCCTTGTTGAACATTCTAATGTAGGACTGCTTGAAAATGGAAGTAGTGAACGCATCTGTCAGGAGCATGACACCACCAGTCTTGTTTGGTAAGGACTGCATCTCTGAGATACCAATCTGGTCGTAACATCCAGCAAAGATGTCGACGGCATGGCCATTGTTAGCAGCCTTGGTGGCCAATCCTTCGTAGAACTTGATTGCCTTCTTGTAGTGCTTAGCACTGTCCTTATCGATATCAGAGTGTGATCTAATTGGCTCCTTCAACTCATTGGTAACGATGAGACCTGGGGAGAGAGTACATGGACCAGCGGAGAAGAGCTGGATACGGGTACCAAATCCTGGGAAGGATCCTTCACACAAGTTAACGGCGATGGACATGGCAGCACCAGTGGATCTCATAGCTCTACGACCTGAACCAACCTCCCATGGATCCTTCTTCAAACCTTCAAGAATGGACGTGAGCTGGAACTCAACGTTAGCGAGTGGGGAGAAGAACTTGGTAAGATCGCCTTGGAGAAGCTCCTTCAATTGTTCCAGAGTGTAGTCTCTGTTTCCTCTGAAGATGAAGGATTTTGGGAATGGGGAGTTGAGATCGTGCAATTGGACCATGGTACCAAAAGTGATAAGACCAACCAAAGCGTTTGGTGGAAGCAGAGCAAGGGAAACAACCAGTGTCTCCTTGAGAGCCTTCAAGTTATCCTCATCTTGACACAAGTCGACAACAAACAAGAAAATTGGTGGCTGCTGGACTGGTCTTGAGAGAATGTATTCAATGGTTGCAGACTGTGGCTGGACCTCCAAGGGCAGGGCGTCTGGAGAGACATTGGCGTAGTGGGGTGGCAACTGGTTTCTGTTACCACACAATGAGCACATCCACAATCTCAAGTTTGGCTCAATTCCACAGAATGGGTTGAGTACGGCACGACAGGTTGGCTGGGTACAGGTGATTGGCTCATAGTTGGCGATGCTGAGGCCCTCGATCTCCTTAAGCGGAGTGTACAATGCACCGAGAGGGACGACCATACGGGCGGCTTCGGCCCTTGTGGTTGGGAAGGCATTCCACGAGCAACGCACACCGGTGCTATCCTCAATGTCTTCGAAGTTCATAACAATTTAAATTATTGAAGACGAGGGTTTCTTCCTATTTTTGTGGTGGTTTTTCTTGTTTCTGAGTCCTTGTTGTTTGTTTTTCCAAATGAACGTTCAAGGTCGAAATTTGAACTCGCTGGCCATTTTCTTCGCGTTGATGTTCTCAAAGAGGAAGATTTCCTGATTTGGATATTTATTTCGCAGTGTTCAATTTGAATCCACCAAACCCGACCTGGCACTTTAACTCTCGTTCACTGGCATGGAACCTTTAGAAGTTCTAGACCAAGCCCTCATAAAATAAACAATATGGTCAATAGGGTATTCTTTGTTTCACTG
The DNA here is from genome assembly GCA_030574135.1 of Petasospora petersonii. Taxonomy (NCBI): domain Eukaryota; kingdom Fungi; phylum Ascomycota; class Saccharomycetes; order Phaffomycetales; family Wickerhamomycetaceae; genus Petasospora; species Petasospora petersonii. The sequence goes on from JAJMEM010000021.1 coordinate 155,475, forward strand.
ATATCCAGAGAAGTAGGTATTTTTTTAACTGGCTGAATAAGAAAGAGAATAAAATGATCACTAACAAATCAGAACCGTCCTCTACTCATCCAAGAAGTTGAGCCTTTAAGAGGAGAAGAATCGACATTAAGTGAGCGAGTGGATGAACAAACAGGACTGTCAACACCAGAGTCAGAATTGAAAGATACAGGGATTAATGACACTTTGAAATACCACTTTCTTTCAAACATGGCACTCGATGTGTTTTTATCCCCATTGTATACAGGGGAGCCTGGTGTTCCGTCGTTAATGTTCGTACAAGATGGTGTTAATGTGTATGGTTATGAAACAAACACCGGACTGAAGATTCTTGTTGGTACTTCTGCTCAGATGGATCCATCGTTTGAGTACATCTTCAAGTCTATGCATAAGATCTACGTTGGTTTTGTTGTAAATCCATTCCAGAATGAAGATGTGACGGAGTTGAAGATTAATAAAAGGAGTATGGAGAAGAAGATCACACAAGTTATCAACACATGGAGAGAGAAATATTCTCCGAAGCCTGTTAGAAGTGTGTGATATATTGAAGTTTAATTTAATGAAGACATGAAAAGCAAAAAAAGAAGGAGTCATGGGTCACGTTTGATTTTATGGGAAATATGTAGCAATTTCTTACCATACTAATGAATCATCTCAATACCGTATTAGCATTTCTCAGTTCCAAGTACTGCTGATCAACACCTTGGGACATGTTCTTGACTACAGAGTACACCTCGCTGTTGTAGTATCTAATACCATTTGAGGGAGATTTGTATTTTCCTTCCAACCCTGTGATATCACAGTATTTTTTTGTTGGTCTCACGGAAGGCGGTGCCTCAATGTTGAAATACGTCACAGCGTCGGGTTTGAGTTGTAATGTCTTGAGATGCTTCTGCTCATCAACGAGTAACTGCTTCAATGGCTTGACACGACGTTGTGGGCGTTTGAATTGTGGTTTAAACGTTGGTGGTTGAGTGTTGGCGTAGAATACCGCGCCATAATCCACGGTTGGAGTTGCACTACTTTTCTGGTTTGACATTGTTATAAAAGCTCTTGTACTTCAAATGTCGAGGTTTATATCTTGGTTTCTGTTACTCTTTACATTTGATAGATTAATTAGGCATCTCTCTCTCTCTCTCTCTCTCTCTCCTGGCGCGGAAAGACACCGAGTCTCAACGAAGTCAGGATCGACAAAATTCAACGAAGTCAACACGCACAACGCCAGTTAGGCCGAGTCAGCAGTTTAAGGGTAATAAACCTTTTCTTTTTGAGGACAAAGTTTGACACATTCGAAAACACACACACACACACACCTGTCAGATAAGCTTCTTTGTTCTTTTACTTAAATTGTATTGTAACTAAACACTTTCACCACTATACATATATACAACACCCTGTTCACACCACTCAGGGGGACATTAGCAGTCACAATCCTGTTGAAGCGATGAAGCTAAACACCTGGACACCTCCACCAATCGGGAAGGTTAAGAAGGAGTTGTTCCGGTTCTTTTGAATGGTGTTGCGCGTACCATGCCGTTTTGACGCGCGGAGCAAATTCTGCTCTTTTCTTTTTTTTTGATTGTTGGTTGTTTTAAAGGCGTTGATTGTGTGCGTGGATATGACATTGTGAGTCAGGTTTACCCAGTTCTTACCAGTAAAATCTATCAATACTCAAACAATACTTCGTTAGTATAGTCTATAGATGACCTATAATATATATATGATATATTTATATACTCTTCTACTTAATTACCCTCACGCCGCCTGTGGATTCATTTGCGTAAACAGAAATTTTTCATATGGTAGGAGCAACATCGCCGCTTGGGATCCACAGTTTGACTAATAGAATTTCTCTCTATGTCTCTTTATAAAAAAAAGAAAAATAACTACTCTCTTCTTCAAACTTGGTTACACATACTCTCTATATTCAGAAAGCTAATCATTAACAGTTAAAGATGACCGCCTCCGAGATGCAGCCATATAAGAGCGCAAGTAACGACTTCAGAAGTGACACTTTCACTACACCAACAGAGTCCATGATCAAAGCCGCTTTGACAGCCTCCATTGGTGACTCAGTGTACAACGAGGATGTCGATACCATTGCCCTCGAGCAACAAGTCGCCAAGCTCTTTGGGAAACCAGCTGGTTTGTACTGTGTCTCTGGTACTTTGTCTAACCAGATTGCCATCAGAACTCACTTGTTCCAACCACCTTACTCCATTTTGTGTGACTACAGAGCTCATGTTTACACTCACGAAGCTGCTGGTTTAGCAATGCTTTCCAACGCCATGGTTTCTCCAGTGAGACCTTCCAATGGTGACTACATGACTTTGGAGGACATCAAGCAGAACATTGTCCCGGAGGATGGCGATATACACGGTGCACCAACAAAGCTCATCTCCCTCGAGAACACTCTGCACGGAATCATTTACCCTTATGAGGAGTTGCTCAGAATCAAGCAGTTCTGTGTCGAAAACGGATACAAGCTCCACTGTGATGGTGCTCGTATCTGGAACGCATGTGCCCAAACTGGACTGGAACCATCCAAGTATGGTGAGATCTTTGACTCCATCTCCATTTGCTTGTCCAAGTCGATGGGTGCCCCAATGGGTTCTGTCCTCGTTGGTGAACTGCCTTTCATCAAGAAGGCTAACCACTTCAAGAAGCAGTGTGGTGGTGGTATCAGACAATCCGGTATGATGGCCAAGATGGCCATGGTTGCCATTGCTGAGAACTTTGACAAGTTGGTCGGATCACACCAGAAGGCCAGAGCCTTGGGTGACTTCTGCATTGAAAATGGAATCATCTTGGAATCTCCTGTTGACACGAACTTTGTCTTCATCGACCTGAAGGCCAACCATATCAAGGATGATGTCTTGATTAAGTTTGGTGAGAAGAATGGTGTCAAGCTCATGGGTGGAAGAATCGCCTTCCATTACCAAATCTCCGAAGAGTCTTTAGAAGCTGTGAAAAGGGCTGTACTTGAGGCTTACCAGTATTCCCAGAAGAACCCACACTTCCATGACGGTCCTTACAAGATGTACCGTTCTCCAACTCCAGTCAAGTACTGAGTTTGGGTATTCATATAGAATACAACACTAAAATGGCATTGAAGTACAGGAAATTACGAGATATGACACATGATTTGGGGAGAAAACGGTTTGTAATGATTACCCAAACCTTCCAAATCACGGCTTTTTTTTACGATTTTTTAATGGGAATTTTTATTTTTATGCAAATGAAAAACAAAGAGGGGTGGTTATGGTTCGAGATACAAAGTGGTTTTTATGATTCGGAGTACATGATGTTGCGACGAAAGTGCTGGAGTTATGGTTGAGCTTCTATTTTCCATAGAAACAAATACAGCATTGAACTGACGTTTGATATAAAAACAGTGTGCTTGATGGTATTTCACATGTTAACAGATGTCTTTCTTTCATGTCAAATCCATTGATTTATGATGATCTCTTCGTTTTTTCTCCATTCTATAACACAGAAATACTAAGAGTTCACAATGGGTTTTGAGAATCCATCATATCATCATCGCATGAACGATAAACGCCAAACTACATTTACATTTTTTTTTACCCATGCTTTTTTTGATTTTTTTTTTTGGAGGGGGGCATGAATATTAAAATAGAACAGAGATATTCAACCTAAACCTTTGTTAATTGTAGTGGCTTGTAATGGTCAGTTTAGTACTTATATGGAGAGGACAAGGACCGCGCCCATAACCCTTCCTAGATGTTTCGAAAAGTAAACAAAAAAAAACATCAACACGAAACGAAATCTTTGATGTTTTCCTTTACACTCTCTATTTCATCATTAACTGAAGGTTAAAAAGTAAAGGCCCATATTTATACCCTTCCAGCGTGTCACAATGAGCATAGAAAAGAGACGACCACTGATCGATGCCCAGACACTTATTGTTTCTTCTGTATTAACAGGATGTGTCTTTGGATCGTATAAATTTTACAGATCATTCCTTCGTCCAATACATCAAGTTACCAACATCCACAGATCTGCATTCAGGTCCCGCTGGCTACATGGTCGTGTAACATCTGTTGGGGATGGTGATAACTTCCACTTCTATCATATGCCTGGTGGGATCATTGGTGGATGGGGTTGGCTGAGACAGATTCCCCGCGTTAACCAAAGAGGACTAAGGCATAAGACGTTGCATGTGAGACTATGCGGTATTGATGCTCCAGAGCGTGCACACTTTGGTAACCCGGCTCAACCGTTTGGTGATGAAGCGATGGCTTGGTTGAGAGGATACATCTTGGGTAGGAATGTCAGAGTGAAGCCACTTAGCTTAGATCAGTATGGGCGTTTGGTGGGGAAGTGTATGGTCAGAGGATGGTTTGGCTGGAAGGATATTAGCCAGGAGATGCTAAGAGCTGGTTGGTGTGTTGTTTATGAAGGTAAAGGGAGTGCAGAGTTTGATGGTAAGGAAGAGATTTATCGTTTAGAGGAGGCCAAATCGAGGAAAGCAAAAAGAGGCATTTTCCAGAGTAAGAAGAAACTGGAGACTCCAGGGGAGTACAAAAAGAGGCATAAGATCACCGAGTCATCGTAAGATTACACTATATTTATTCATTGAGCATTTTCATTTCATATTCATTGTAAGAGTTTCCTTTTTTTTCTCAGCACTTAACGTCTAGACCATGTCTTTTTTCCTCCTCTCTATACTCAAACATAACTTGAACTCCTATGAACAAGGAGGCACAAGCCAACACAAAGAACACAAAGCCATCAAGAGTAGAGAACATCTCAGAGAACAGCAATTTCATGCCATTGTGGTCGAGACAGAATCCATACAAGTTGGCAATCATCATTAGCCAAATGTTCAGAGCACCTCCTGCTGCACAGGCATGTCTGTACCACCACTGACCCGAAAACTGTCTGAAATATCTAGAGATGAACAGTTCAGGTAATAGGAATAACACAACACACCAGCCCCATAACAACAATCTGAGCTGGATGTCATGCCATATAGCAACGAAAGTGAAAACAGCCAAAGAAGCCAATATTCTGTTAGAGGCACCACCTAGTGGAATGTAAACGTATTTCACAACAAACTTGTTGTAACTTCTATGCCATCCTTTCCAGAAGGCCAGAGCAGAGTAGTTGTTATCGACACATCTGATCATATTCTCTGGAGGATCAATGCCATCAAGCAATGCCCACAATCTGAAGAATCTCCAAGGGATTAATAGCTTGAGCCAGATGATGTTCAAATTTATCAGACCAATCATCGAAATCTGGAAGGGAGTATCACCTTGCCATGCCTTAGCCTTAGAGATTGCAACGACATATATGAAGTGTAGAATAAGTTCCATGTTTAACAGACAGATGAAGAAGATCAGTGCGTAGTTGGCTATGGCCTTCACATTGATGGATGGTAATCGAGCTCTGGACTGGATATAAAAGTCGTTGAATGTTAAAATTGGACCAGCAATGAACAATGGAGAGTAGAACAAGTATCCAAAATAATTGAAGATGGAATACTCAGATATCTCTAGATTGGTGTTTACTCTGTCCTTCTCCAATGTTATAGACTCAATCTTGAACTTTGGTGAGGATGGCTGGGATCCACGGTCTTCAGAGTCCGTCTTCTTCGCTATACGTGTCTTCTCATCATCGAATGCCTTCAAATAATCCAAGTTGAACGAGAGACATCTTAGAAGGGTGAAGTTGTAGAAAACGTCCCATCTCTTCACAATGCCCATAAAGCCTGGATCAAAGATACCCAGTGGTTTCCAAAAGTATGCAAGGTAGTAGTTCCTGTACTTGTCGTTAAAGAACAGTGATGCAATACCATATCCCCAAAGCAGTAGTATCGCAGTTCTGTTCCAGTTTTTCAACAATTTTGCAATGGTGAACATGAACATGGCGTGTGCGACTACTCTGATGGAGTTGACACCATGCATGGCAAATATGAACACGATCCCAAACAGGAAGTCAAACAAAGGTCTGGAACACCCAGTAATCTTCTGTAGCAGGCGTCTCACACCAGTATGAGCAAGCATTAAAACCATCAACAAGGGGAAATTATCCCTAAAGAAACGGTACTGAGCATCGGAGTTATCCACTTTTCTACCAAAGATCCAGCCTTGACTAAGCAACTTCTCATAAACTGGATAGTTTGGATGGGATGATGATGAGATATCCAGGGAAGTCTTAATCATCCATGGGACAACAATGGCGAACAACACACCGTATATCTTAAACTCAGTCGTGTTCCATAGCGATTTGCCAGCCGAGGCAATCACTCGAGATTTCTGAGGCTCACGGGGTTCATAGCGCGCATCAACGCGTGGCAGGTATAAGAAAGATAGAGCATTACCCACAGCTGTGAACAATGACATCTTTGATTATTTGTTTTACTACTTCCATTTGATGGGTGGAAGAGACGTGTCAAACAAGAGCTATTTTCGTCTTTTTTATAGAGAGTGCCCCGTTCGCGCTCTCAGGACATCCCCACACTTTCTTAACAGGAATGTAATGACGGAGATCATAACTACAGACAACACATCTAAATTCAAGTCAATTACACAACAGAGGTATAAACTAAACCTGAATATCAAATACCTTGCTCAAACTTCGCTCTTTTATCATAAAGTTCCAACATCAACGCAGCAAAAAAACAAGGTAAGCTTTCCTTCTCTCTGATCCAGAAATCAATGAGCCTATCCCAAATTTCACTAAACTCAACGCCCGAGCTTCCTTTCTTCAGAGTCATATTTGTAGGATCAACAATGACAGCATCCTTCTCAGAGTAGTTCAAGTAGAGCGTCACTTTACCGGTCTTTTGAAACTCCACTTTGTACCCCAACACAGAGGAAATGGCATCAACGAACTCCCCAGACTTGGCTTGAAAGATCTCACGGAGACGAGTCATCTTCTTGTTTAGCTCATAGATCTTCCTCTCGAGATCTTCATTACTGAGGCGAAGAGCATCGTAAACCGTCTTCGGGACAGTCTCACCAAACTGCTTCTTTCCCAACAGTTCAGCATTTTCCCTTTTCAACACATCCAATTGTTCTTTCTTCACCATTTGATCTTTAAGGAAGGGATTGTGTCTTAGTTGCAAAATTCTCACCTTCTGCTCCTTGATGTCTTCAATGCTCTCCAATTTCTTGATCAACAATGCATTCTCATTCATCAATCTGGTCACCTGGAATTCCAAATCGAAATTAGTCTGTTCCAGGCTTGAAATGTTCTTTTGGAAATTTCTCGTTGTGTCTTCCTCGGCTTCCATCTCGGTCCTTGATCTCTTGTGTGCTGCTCCATCCTTTCCAACGTTCTTGGTAATATCCTCGAGTTTGCTCTTGTACTCAGCAACCATTGTCTCCAAACTATTGATGTATTGTTCTTTATCCTTCTCATTCAGTGCCAGCTCAGTATCAAGACTCTTGAGTTGTTCTCTAAGGATATTAGATTCCTCAAATGCCAAATCTCTCTGTTGCTCGAGTTCACGGTTGAGGTTGTTCAAACTATCTGAAGCAGCGGAAACAGCGCCGAAGTTCTTTTGCAACGATTCATTTTGAACAAAGAGTTCATTATAGTTGTACTTCACCTCCTTAAGTTCTAACAAGACCTTGCTTAGTTGACTTTTCATTATCAAGTTTTCGTCTTTTGTTGACTTGAACTCCTTCACAATCTCCTCGATGTTCACATCGTCGTCTTCATTCAGATACACCTTCCATTTATTGTTCTCCTCTTTCAGTTGAAGAATTTGTAAGTTCAGTTCATTAATTGTATCGTTTAACTCATCAACTTTGCTTAATTTTGTTTTTAGTTCGGAGTTTTCATTCTTAAATATCTCCATGTTGGCTTTCTTTAAAGTCAGATGCTTGATCTCTTCACTCTGTTTCAGATTCTTATGTTCTAGCTCCTGAATATATTGAACCTGTTCCCCGAGCTTCTTCGAGATGAGCTCCGTCATGTTCATGTCATCCTTCGAAGGTGCGCTCTGTAGCTTCTTCTCCAGATCCATAATGACGTCCTCTTTCTGATTGAGAAGAATTCTGACTCTATTTGTTTCTTCAACCTGCTTCTCGAACTCAGATGTTATCTCCTCATTAAACTGTTTGAGTTCTTTCACCTGGCTTTGCAGTTTCATCAACTGTAAATAACTCTGTGATGTAGAGCTCTCACCTTTGGCTCTCAAATCATCATATTTACCTTTATACTCTAAGAGCTCACTCTTCACTTCACTCAGCTTCTTATTGAGCCCATCACTCTCTTCACGATCCTTAGCTTGTAGTTCTTCGAGCTGCTTCTTAAGATCTTTGTTCTGTTCATAGTAGAATAGCTGATCACTAGCATACTCATCTTTCTTCTTCTGCTCGGTCAACACTTCCCGTTGAAGCAGATCGATAGTCTTTTCGTGTTCAAGTCGTTCCAAGGAGAGCTGGTTCTCCAAGTCTTTTATTTTGAAGCGAAGCGCACTCGCCTCAATCTGTGGATCATCGAATGTCTTTTGTGGTCGTTCCACAAAGGGTGAGGAGTCCATGATGGATTGGCTGTTTCCTGGATATTTTTCTTTTGGGTTGGCAACGAGTTATTTGTATAAATGAGAGAGAAAGAGAAAGAGAGACATTTTTTGTGTTGATAGCGCGTACATACCAGGGCTCATATGCGGTTCATAAACAATACATATCATAGTCTTGGGTTATTATGCTCTTTTACTACTTGAGGTGAGTTTGTATATATGAAGGCAAAATTAAAGCATAGTTGGGTGTTATTTAGCGGTATTTCTGAGGTTATCAACGACAGAAGTTTTCAGCAAAATAGTAATGAGATAGATGTAGTGAGAGATAAAGAGCAAGTTATATGGGGGTTAGTCACAGAAGTCAAGCAGAAGCACCACGAGTAAACCAGTTCTTGAAAAACTCGGCAATCATATGCAACAACTTTGAAAAGAAGTTCCAGTCCCTAGGAATTGATTCTGGATCAGTGGTACTTCCTCTTGAGGTTAGTACTCTGTTTGAGGAATGTGTCGTGGATGAAGTCTGCTGACCGTCTTCAAAGCCACCAGGGTGCACATCTTGTGGGGACGATGGTTCAGCTGGTAGAGGTTCTGGAGATTTGGTTAACGTTGGTGTGATAGAAGGTTCCAGGGCTGACTTTTTAGATGTTTCAATAGGTGCTACCGGGCGGGATTCTTGAAGTGGTGGGGTAACATTGTTGGTGGTGGAAGGTGAAGTCATTGGTTCAGATGCTACTGCTTTCTCAATAGGAGGTAGGGTCTTAGGGTTGACCTTGGACGCAGTTGTAGATTCTGTCTCCTGTTGAGCATGTGTAGCCAGGACAGGTTCACAAGTTGTAGCTGAAGCTGCTTCTTTAGGGGTTCCTGATGGTGGTGAGCGATCCATTGGTGTTGGGTCAGGAGTTCCAGGTCCTTCCTCGTTTTCCTTCTTGATGGCCTTTTTTGAAGCTTCCTCAATGGTAACAGTTTTCTCTCTGGTGAAGTCGTACATTAGAACGTTGTTCTCATTGCCCATGTCGTCGAATTCTTATAATAGTTAGGAATATGATCTGATACAAAAGGAATAAAATGAAGAACTACCCACCTGATGCGTAATTTTGGTCAGTTATCCAATTACCGTTGACAATGAACTTAAAGCTCAGTTTCCCTGCTTCATCTGATGGATTGACGGTGTACTCAAACACCTTCTTTTCCGCGTTCCAAATAAGCTCCTCTGGATTCCAATTGGTAAAGTTACCGGCAATACTGACATTACTGGATGGATCAGAGGAGTAAACAATAACTTTGGAGTGTGTGGTTGTCATATTCAATGTTAACTGATTAGTACGCCCGTACAAAGAGTCAAGTGTCGGTTTGTCTCCTTGAACGAATGAAGAGCTGTGGAGCTGTGAAAAAAGCAAGCGTATGCTGCAAGTGAGTAAGGGACGCGAACTGTGGAACAATGGTGATGCAGTTGGTGCCTTTTTTGGGGGGCTTAAGAAAAGGGGGTATTGTGATAAAAGTTGTTTGTTGAGTGGAGTGGAAGGAGGGACGGCAAACTAACTTCCTTCTGCCAAATACCCGGAGGAAGCCAGGAAAAGGAGAGCAGCCCAAACCGCGTGTGGCCGTATCGTGTGTTACGCCCGCAGCCCCACCCCTCCTCACAATGATCTGATCCTGCTGCAATTCTTTGACACAAATCTTTTATTGCCTATGTTGCCATAGTGATGACCTAAACTTCGCGACACCGGGGTGAGGAGGGGGAGACGGGGTCAATTTTTTTCATCAGGTGAACAGAGAGGGAGAGTACTTTAAATTGGATGGGTCATTATAGATGCTAGCAAACGCGAGGGTCTGTTTGTGATTCTTTTTTTCTGTTTGTTATATACTCTCTTATTCCATTATGCTTACAACGCGGCGTCTCCGATATCTTAGCCCTACCATCAAACAACATCTTCGCCATTATAAAGTCCTCGCCATAGAGACATCGTGTGACGATACATGCGTTGCACTCTTGGACAGACCATCTTCAAATGAAGCCAAGCTGGTCCAGCATATAAAGTGCACACTTAACTCTACCGAACAAGGTGGAATCGTCCCAACGCGAGCTTTTGATCATCATCAATCAAATATTGGGCGCATCACTCAACAACTGTTACACGAGAATGGAATCTCCCGAGATTCACCACCAGATCTTATATGTGTGACTCGTGGGCCAGGCATGAAAGGTTCTCTTACCATCGGGCTGGATTTTGCAAAAGGATTAAGTGCTGCATTTGGAAAACCATTGGTTGGTGTGCATCACATGCTGGGCCATCTTCTCGTTCCTCGATTTGAAACTGGGTCTTCTAAACCTGAGTATCCATTTCTGAGTTTGTTGATTAGTGGGGGTCACACAATGCTAGTTCTCTCTAGAAGCTTGCTGGATCATGAAATATTGTGTGAGAGTATTGATGTAGCTTGTGGGGATGCCGTTGATAAATCCGCTAGAGAGTTGGGCTTGAAAGGTAACAACCTGGGGAGAGAACTGGAGACGTATGTTGAAAACACGAGAGGGTTTTGGAAGGAGCAGAAATGGGATGTTCCTAAGCCGCTTTATAACAAGAGAGGAAGAGTGGATCAGGTTGCCTTTGCATTCGGTGCATTTCAGTCGTATTTGAGGAAGTTAAAGGAGAGAGGCTCGGATATTACTTCTGAGCAAGTGAGAAGAAGTTTAGCATATCAAATTCAGCAAGGAATTTTCCAGCACGTCATTGACAAGACGAACCTCACAATTGAGAAGAACGCTGAGAAATTGGTCGACGTTAAGTACTTTGTTGCCTCGGGTGGTGTTGCATCTAACAAGTTCCTCAGACAAGTGCTGGACGAAAACATGTCAGAACGAGGAATTAAGAGCGTTTATCCAGCCGTTGAACTCTGTACTGATAATGCTGTCATGATTGGATGGGCTGGTATTGAGCTCTATGAAGCTGGACTGACCACCGATCTAAGCGTATGTCCAATTAGTAAATGGCCACTTTCAGGCATCGTCGACGGTGTTGATGGCTGGCTTAAAGTTACAAGATCGTGAATATTTATCTGTACATAAACTCATAGAAAGAATATATGGAGTTGTTTATCCAGTGGATTGTCGATGAGGGAGGTATGGCTCAGTGATGTTAAATCTCTTGATCAACTTCTTCCAAGTGGCGTACTCCAACTGGAAGATAATATGATTGGATGACATCCGGCTTCTTCTTTCTTGCTCCTTCTGGGCTTCGAATGTGTCTTCAGGAAGTGGTGGCGGATATGAGACTGTTGGATAGCCATCCTCATCCTCGCCGAGTAATAGACGTCCATCTCTGAGTAAGAAACTCGTATAAAACATGTTTTCCACGCTCTGCGAGAACGAATGAGGGTTGATGAAGAACTTAAAAATATTGACAGGCTTTCCGTTGTTTTTCTCTTGAAACACCTTGAATGTGTTTTGCACAGCTGTCGTTGTATGGTCTTTGGCGTTTCTGTCAACATCCTCAGAAGTGACAGCTTCAGCGGTGGTGACTGCACCTGTTATTTGAAGCTTTTCTCTTGGCTTCATTACTCTTATCTTCTTTTCAATTTCCAAGGGACCAAGCAGATGGTCAGTAGTAGGTGCTTTTCTTCCACGAGAGTACATGAATGTTCCGAGTGCAAACCAATTAAAAGTCGTGAAGGGATGTTCAGCCTGGTTGTACTCCTCTGGGTTGGCCATACCATCAGGGTCAGATGATCTGGCTTGTTTCAAGAGCTGTTCTCTCAATCTTCTTAAGAACTCATCTGGCTTGAGTCCTCGTCGTGAATTACCAATCTTAATGTTTCTTGTAGCAATGTCAATCAAATCGGAGGACTCGTACAAGTTCTTGGAATCATACATTTCTAAAGTTTTGTTATCAAGTTTCAGCTTCTGCTGTTCACCAAATGTCTCATTGACTTTGGTCAAATGCTTCTTAGCAAGCTGCAATCCACCTTCCCTTGCAGCTTGTGCACGCGCCTGCTTGATGTTGTTGCCAATGGCACGGGACTCAGTAAGGATAGTCTGTTCACTGCGCATTCTGTCGGTAGCTGAGAGCTGGTTTTCCAGTTCATCATCTTCGCCGTCCTCGTCATCGTCGTCATCATCGTCATCATCTTCATCATCTTCATTATCTTCATCGTCATCATCGTCGGAACTCGAGTCCTCATCATCATCATCATCATCATCATCATCATTTGCGTCCCCACCTTGGTTATTAACCTCAGCATTTCTTGAGGATTCAGCCATGTCAACATCGTCATCACTATCAACGATTCTGGCACGCTTAATAACGGGACCTTCAGCATTCTCTGACTTTACAATAGTCATTGCTTTGAAAGATCCGAATGTTTGTATAACTCCACCTTCTGTTATCGAGCTACCTTTGATTAAATGGTGGACAACTAAGAATTGCAACGCGTTTGTTTACGAGATAGCGCGTTTTTTTGTTTTTCGCGTATAACAAGACGCGTTTTGCGTGTTTAACCATCATAAAGCTCTATTACTCTTTCTCTCTAACTTGGTAGATATTTATTAAGCTACACGCAATGACAGATAGAAGAATAAAGGTGAGCCTTAAATACAACTTTCTTGCACTGTGTATCTTTAAAGTACTAACCGTCCCTCTGTAAGCCTCTCGAATCCGCTACAGTCAACCGCATTGCCGCCGGAGAGATCATCGTTGCCCCCGCAAATGCACTTAAAGAACTCCTTGAGAACTCGTTAGATGCTGGCGCCACTCGAATTGAAATTATTGTTAAGGATGGTGGTCTCAAACTTCTTCAGATTACAGACGATGGCCATGGAATTCACTACGACGACCTTCCGTTGCTCTGCCAAAGATTTGCCACCTCAAAGATCGACCGCTATGAGGACCTTGAGAGCATTGACACATATGGGTTTAGAGGAGAGGCTCTCGCCTCTATTTCCCATGTATCGAGACTCTCTGTCATAACAAAGAGAGAAGACTCGCCATGTGCCTATCTGGCGACTTACTCGGATGGCGTATTGAAAGACGTGAAACCAACAGCAGGAAAGACAGGTACACAGATTATTGTCGAGGACCTTTTCTACAACGTTCCCTCGAGGTTGAGATCCATAAAGGGAGGAAGCGAAGAGCTATCCAAAATCGTTGATGTTTCTGGTCGATATGCGGTCCATACCCACGTTGGAATCGGTGTCAAAAAGTTTGGCGAGTCACACTTCTCTCTCTCCACAAGACCAAACCTCAGCATCAAGGAGAGGATCAGAGCGGTGTTTGGTAATGCTGTTGCAGCAGAACTCTTACCGCTTGAGATTGGCGGTATTCATGAGTATGGTGTTGTTAAAGTCACAAGTCAGATCACGAATCCTAATTACAACAATAAGAAGTCTATTGCCCCGGTGTTCTTCATCAACAACCGTCTTGTCTCTAATGATGTTCTCAGAAGGGCACTCAACTCCACCATGGCTCACTTCTTACCAAAAGGTCACAAACCGTTCATATACATGAGCCTCAGCATTGAGCCGAGAAATCTTGATGTCAATGTCCACCCAACAAAGAGAGAAGTACGATTCCTCCACGAAGATGAGATCATTGATAAGATTTGTGTCGCAGTCACTGAAGGGCTCACCAAAGTTGACTCCTCAAGAACTTTCTCAACCCAAACGCTACTTCCACATAACCAGAGGAAACGGGCGAATGAAGAAATAGAAGAAACTCAAACAACTAAGATGGCTGCACCGCTGACTCAAAAGAAAAGACTTGATTACAAGCTTGTGAGGACAGATGCTAGTCAAGCCAAAATCACCACTTTCATGAGACCATCCGATTCACAATCCACTCAGACTCAGATGTCTACACAATTGGATGGCTCCATAACATCCCAATCTAATGACCAGACTAATGGATTTGACCATGGTGACACAACACTAACTGAGAACACTGGACTGACGACAATTCCCACAGGTACACGTCCTACACCATCCCTGACATATACAAAATTCTCAAGAGAGCCAACAGAAGTTAATCTCCAATCTATCCTGGAACTTCGTCATGGAGTTGAATTGGACACTAACAGGAAACTGACCGAAATGTTTGCTAATATGGCATATATCGGCATAGTTGACTCAGAGAGAAGGCTCTGTGCATTTCAAGAAGGTGTAAAGTTGATGCTAATGGACTATGGTGCTGTGTTTGCAGAGTTTTTCTATCAGTTGGGGCTACAAGAGTTTTCTAACTATGGTATCATAACTATAGCGGATGGTGGTCTTGATTTGGAGGAATCACTGAAGCACATTTATGAATCTCGTATGGAGGCTGAAGTGCAATTGGAGGATATCGTGAACCAAGTTGTTAGCATGGGAGAGATGTTGGATGAATATTTCTCCATTAAGATTGCTAAGGATACTGTAACGGGCCATCCAAAACTTGTTGGATTGCCGTTAATGCTCAAAGGTTATACTCCAAGTCTCTCCAAACTCCCCATCTTCCTTTACAGACTAGGTACAAAGGTGGATTGGACTGACGAGAAGAACTGTTTAGATGGGATTTTGAGACAAATTGCGCTACTGTATGTTCCTGAAACGATACCTGAGGGACATGAGGATGACTCTACTGAGCATGACCAGTTACCAGCACAGAAGAAGCTGGAGTTGAGTGAAGTTATGGAGAGTGTTTTAGTTCCTGCTCTAAAGAGAAAGTTTCTGGCTCCTCACAAGATCAAGAAAGATATTGTGGAGATTGCTAGTTTGCCTGGTTTGTACAGAGTGTTTGAGAGATGTTAATCAATGGGGAAATTAAAGAATATTTACAATACCGTGTTTAAAAGGATCTCCTAAATATATAATTACAAGTTCATGACAAAAAGTACCAAAGGCCAAATGAATAATGCACACCTTAAAAGGATAAAGAAGCCACAAAATGCAGATAAAAAACAAAAAGAATCCATCATGAGACCGGCCGTAATAAGAGACAAAATAGAAATAATATAGTAACAATAACAACAGTAACAGAGATAATAATAACAGTAGTGGTAAATAACAGTAATAAAAATAATAATAATAATAATAATAATAGTCATAATCATAAGAGATCAATTCAATCATTAGCGGGATTCAACAGTCTCTTCCCTTACCAAACATAGCGTTGATCAATTTTTTATCGGGATCAGAGAGCTCACCATTTACAGCCTTTTTAAGAGTGGCCAATCTTTTTGATTGTGCCACCTCAAAGTTTTGATATGCCGTGGTCATAGATACAGATGGGATGACAATGGAATCCGTTTCCTTATCATAGAAGTCGGAAGTGGACTCAATGTTTGGGTAGTTCTCCTCTTTGATCTCACCATTGAAGCTCTCCAACTGCTTCTCCTGGACTAGATTAGCTAGTATCTTCTTGTTTGTGTCATCGAGCATAATCTTCGCTGGGAAGCGAGGCACGTTCTTGAGGTACTGGGCAAAAGTAAGAGACCTTTCCTTAAAGTACTTGATCATTGTGACTGGGTACTTGAGCAAGTCCTTTTGTGAGTCAGTGATGCGGTTACCATTGTACAACTTCAAAATCTGCTCAAAATTTCCAGAATAATCGTGACCACCAAAACCAATCAAGAAGAAGAACCTTGTCTCGGAGTAAATCGCCTCAAGGGCACCAATAGCAGCTTGGTAATATGCATAGATCAACTCTTGCTCAAAGCAAAACTTTCTGGTTCCAGCGATGCTGTTATCGGGGATCAGTGCCAAAAACTTCTTCAACGAGTAGAAGATCACTTGGATTCTGTTGGACTTGATGTTCCCATCTTCGACCTCAGTCCAGTAATCAACAGAGTGTGAGATGAACTCAACCAAGTTGTCATAGTGTTTCTTATCATGCGGAGAAAGTTTGTTGTACACATACGACTTGATTGCCTTGAGCTTAATCAAAAACTCATGCATAAACTTGGTACTGTACGGCTTGGTGTGCACAGCATCGGTGCACTTGACGTAATACACAATGAACCCGTGAAGATAAGAGTTTAGCAACTCTGCACGCTTGAACATGGCATCTTCCTTCACTTCAGCAGAGATATCATCTTTCAGAAAGGCGGTGAAATCATTGTTGAGGTAGTTAGACAAGAAATCAAAGAATCTGTTCAAGAACTCATAATTATCACTAAGCGAGTCATCCCCATAAAAGGTGTTCAAGAAAGCAGTTTGATATGTCTGGAAAGTGGAGAACGCAATAGATACATTGAAATAGAAGCTCTTCACATCAGACACATCCTCAACAAACCTCATTCGAAACTTATTCAAGAATCTCAGTACAATTTCGAAATCACGATCCAAATGGCTCTTCGCCACCTTTTTGGTCTCTTCATTTTCAGTCTTCTGCCTCATAAGGGATGCACCAATCGACAACAAAGCCTTGAAGAGAACAATGTTGTTCTGTGCCTCATTCATCAACCCCTTGTTGAACTGAATATACTCGCTCTGTAATTCCTCTTTCGCATCTCCAGCCTCGAAGCGGGATAATAGCTTCTTGTCAAACCCAGGCCAAAACTTGTTGAGAGAGTACATGCAGCTTTGACTTAGGACAAACTCAGTAAACTCACCATCGAGCTGTGGGAGCATATCGAGGTCTCGATGTGGGTCAATGTCCTTGTGATCTCTGAGTAAAGCGGCCAATGACGCATAGGAGTCAGACTTGATGGCATAATTTGGCATTCTCTCTAAGGATTCAGCACCTGTGGTGGCCGAACTTGCTGTTGACGATGCCGATTGTTGTGTTGGTGATTGGTATCGCAACATGGGGAGAGATGTGGAGTTGACCTGTGGTTGCTGTGGGCTATGTGAAGTGCTCTGTGTCGAACTGTGAGGTAGTGGTGTATATGATGGGGGCATTAGTTGAGCAAGCTGTACCGTAGTGTGGTTTTCCACTATGGGAGGCAGATGTTGTGGTGGCAGTTCAGCTCGTTGTAAGTTGATCTCTATGGCTTGGGCATCTGGAGGTTGCACTGGTGGTAGATGATTCATAAAGATCCTCGTTGGTAGGCCATGAGCCTCAAATGGGTAATGTTGAGGCTGAGCCTGTTGAATAGCCTTTTCATGTTCTCTCTGATTTGCTTGCATGTTCAAAGACTGTATTCTGGCAGCGTGTGCTTGTTGAGCAACTCTTAGTGCCTCTCTAGCAGCATCGTCGAGCGCCAAGTATGCACACGTTAGACGGGCCCTGAGACAGTTTCTGCACTCTGGTAGCTGTTCATCACACTTGATACGACGAGATTTGCACGTAGCACAACCCAAATGGGAATTCCGGTGGCGTCTTCTCGAGTTTCTAAAACCCTTCTTAATCTGTGTAGCTGTTTCAGCTCGAGGAGAATTTGGCTTGGCCTTCTTGTTAATGTTTGAAAACTGGCCATTGGTACTCGTTGAATGATTGCTGCTGTTGGTTGTGGCAATGGCGTAAGGAGGTACTGGAGCCCTCGAGGCCATGATTGCAGAAGCCTTCATACTCTCCTTTTTCGCAGCATCCTGGACCTGAATGGGAAGTGTTGGTGGGCCTGATTGTTGGTGTTGGTATTGGTATTGATGGTGTTTCAATGATGGCAGTTGTGCTCCTTCACCAAATGTCTGAGGGAATGGGCTGATGGATTGTGTGGCTTTACTGTCTGTCCCATGTGGTATTGGGAGTTGTTGTTGTCCCTGGTGCTGTGCATAGTCCTGGAAGTTATGAGGTGGTGGTGGATAAGAAAACTGAACCGGTTGTTGTCCTCCTGGAGTTGGATACATAAATTGTGTAGGTTGTTGTTGCTGTTGTTGATGAAGAAGTGGAGGAGTGAAATGTTGCTGAGGAGGAAGAGGAGGAGGATGAATAGCATATTGGGGCCAAGGTGGTTGTACTGCGCCTTGAGGTTGGTAAGGGTGGTGATACATCAGGGGCAGCATCACCATGGGCTGTGGATTGTGTTGGCTTGGGTTTGGTACTCGAGAGTCCTGAGGTGGCCAAAGGTTCGATGCCGTTTCATCTTGTCGCTGTATTGGAGTGCTCGATGAGTTTTGTGGGTTGTTGTCTGAAGGACCTGTGGGTAACGATCCATTATCCATCTTTGGTATTAACTCAATATATGTAATCTCAGATAGAGATTATATATAGAAAGAAGATACAATGAGAGAATACCAATCAATCAGACGAAGAAAGAAAAGAAAAAAGTGCTCCTACTAACAATCAAAATATTATTATCCTTTGCCACAATTCTCTCAAACAGCGGAGATGGTGTTTATGTGAGGCAAGAGAAGAGAAGAGAAGAGAAGGGAAGAGTGTGTTTGTGTGTGGGTGCAATATGGTAGAGAAATGAGACCAATAACAAAAATGAATAAATGAGATCTTGTTGATATTAAGTGGCCACAGAAAGAAATAAATAAAAAAAACAAAAGGATAGCAAATATAAAATTGTAATAAAAAAAAAAAAGATTATGATTTTGTTAAGAGGGAAGATGATTCTTAACAATGTTATTTTTTTTCTCTCTCCGGCGGAGGTGATTTGTTGTTTGTTTTGCGTTCTTTTCTTTTTTCTTGCCTTTGCTTTTTTTTTCTTTTTTTAAAAGATCGTTTAAAAAAAGCTTCTGGGAGATGAACAAATGGACATGCACTTTGTGGCGAGAAGTATTTCAATTTTGATTGTTTAAAGTAATGAATATATTAAATATATAAAATATAAATAAAATACAACTTATGGACACATAAGCGTAAGGAAAGGGAGAGGGGGGCAGTGCCCAAACTGTTTGTGTGTGATCGAATGTGTTTGTATGTTCCTGAAAAATCTGGGCGTTTCTGCAATCGCTGTGAGTTGCTGCACAGTCCCGGAAATGCGGGCAGCTACGAGGACCTTATTTTTTTCTCATAGTATGCATGTTTATGCGCCGGTACGCAGATATACCCGGACATACCTGCATAAGTACGCCTTCACGATGTTTCGTTTATCTCATTAGGAAGAAGATGATGAAGAGGAAGAAAAACAATATAACCAAGATAACTGGTGTAAAGGCTAGTTCTCAAATCCTCTGGGTTTCTCTCTCTGTGTATTTGTAAACTTTTTGTTTGAATCTAGATGACTCATATCCTCAATGTCTATTAAAAACAAGGTAGAAGGAAATTATCCCAACACGCCACTGCTGCATGGCGCACCTCCTGAGAAAAGAGCTACGAGGCTGTGTTCTGCTTTAGAATATTCTCGGCTGGTCTTCCACCCGCAAACACGCCCCAGCGTTATTCTCTCTTCTTTCTCCCCCTTCTTCCTTGTTGGCTCCTTCAGTTCATGCAGATTGATCTGCAATCTTACACAGGTCGCAAACACAGACACACAAATAGCCTCACCTCCTCTTTTTTTGTTTGCTTAAGATCTGCAAGTCAGGTGAAGATAAAATAAATATTATAATCCTTGTTAATTGGTACATCCTTCTCCAAAAAATTACAACCACATTCACCACCATTTCTTTTAGATTGTTGGTTTCATACCTCCCTTGAGGTACGGCTCTTTGTTACGTGTAAGCTTTTGTTTTTTAACGTACCTACTCGTGTTTATGCCCGCTTGGATCGGAGCAGGCACAGGCAAAAATAAAGAAAAAGAAAAGGAAAGACCAGGGTATCCGTATATGGCCATAATGTTTGATATGTATGTGTGTGCCTGTCGAATCTGTGTGAGTATTAGACATGAACATATTTTATAATTCTTGTCTCTCTTGCTCCGTCACATCCGGTGGTTCAGGTAGTTCAGGCCATCTTGCTCTTTAATTACTGTATAAGATATAAGGTTGGTAATAAGATATACGTCGTTAAATATGCAAAGCATTACTAAGTGCTTTATCCCTTCATACAAAGAAGAAGAAAAATAAGACGAAGAGAATAGAAAAAAAGATCAAAAGCACATGCAACTCCGCTCCTTTTGTCTCGGATTCCAAAATAACATTCAACTCTCCAATTCTAGGTCCCACACAGTATGTAGTAAATTTCTGTTGTTCTTTCTGTCTGCTTCTCTATAATCACTGCATACGGTATTTGAAAAATTTTAACTTTTACACCGCTCAATTCTGCATATACGCGGTCAAAAGAGAATTTACCGAGTCGTCCTTTCAATTCCTGGTTTAAACTTTAATCCAAACCGTTGGAAAGGAACTTTCTTTTTACAGCAACTTGCATCTCGTAGTTTTTTTACTCGGTTATATTCTAAAGTATCATCGTAGGTGGAGCTTTAAGTAGTCGGACTTGTGTAAACTGAAATAGTTTTTTATTAATTATATGAGATGACACAAATCCGATAGGTCAAGAAATAAAAGTATAGAGCAAATTTTGAGAGAAGACACTGAGACAGGTTAGAGAATTAAAAGAGGGGCGAGAGAGGGGAGAATGAAAGTAAAGCTCTACAGTATAAATCAATGATTAGGTACCTGAGCTTTTATATGGTTATCAATCTCTTATATTTCATCTCTCATAGTACATATATTCAAGAACATCCCGTATATTGGAGCAACATTTTTAATATACACGGAGTTTTTAATCTTCTGGAACTTAACTTTTTTTTAACTTCCACGTATTTTATTTATTCTTTTATCTTCTGATTCACCTCGTATTGTGAAGTAAACGAGTTTACGATAAAATTTCTTATAGCTTGTTTCTTTTCTTTTTCTTTCTTAAAAATCGGGTGAAAACAAGTTGCGTTTCAGGTTGCGTGAGCCGTATGTGTATATAGGTCTATTGTTTTGCGGTATTTATTAAGTTTCTATTAAAAAAGGAGATACCGGGTTTCCTTTATACTTTATTCTATCAGCTATAAACCATAGTATTTAAAACTTTTGCCATTGGTTTCTTCTTTTTTTTTTGCTTTCTTCTTCTTAGTAGAGATACCTCAAATTCCAAATTTGGTTCAAAGGAGACTTCTAAGATTTAAACCCAACATTCTATTAAAACAACATTTGTATTCTCAACAATAAAACAAAACACAAATGCAGGTTCAAAGGGGTGTGATCACAAAAGTAAAAAGGGGTTATGGTGCAATCTCACACGGACATGTGACATGCGTCTAAACCCTTCGGCATTTATCTTCTACAAGTTCATCTCTCCACATATTATCATACTATGCTTCTTTCTTAAAGCCTCGGATTTGTACCGAAAATGACACTTGAAAACGCATACAGAAATGTACGTTGCAACTCAACGGAGAAGAATATCATCCAGTCGTATTGAAAAAAGTGCGGGCATGATGTGGTGTTATAGTGCGGAACTTTCCCAATCGGGAAAAGGCGTAATCTTCAACAAAAACAACCCTTGTCCGCAAAATAACGATATTTATCTCAATGAACATTTATCCCACAAAACTGATCAGTTATGGATCATATAATGATCAGAGATCTATTCCATATATTTGTTTCCTGAAAATATGGTAATGTACTTGTATCTATGTATTTGTGTCTATGTCAGTATATATAAAAGAGCTCTTTAACCGGGTTATGGCGGGGATGAAAGCACCCCAGCATTAGCTTCTATTCTCCACAACGGGGGTTTCAGATCCTTGTTTTTGTTTGAAACGATCCTTTAAAAACACGAGAATACACACATACATATCTTTGCAGAATCCACGGGATTCCCTTCCATCAGTATTCTTCTTTATCCCTTCTTCCTCACACCGAGCTTGGGGAATGGTATGGTATGGCACCATATACCAGCATTTCTGTATAGACAATAATAGAGCCTTATCTTAAACAGTAGCATAACTGTTCTCTAGTCTATGAACCACTCTTTTGTCTGGCTTATAGATCATCTTCCAACTTGATATAGTATCTATACCTCTAAAGTGAGCAATTCTCCATTTCCATGTAGTGTGAGATCTCTCGGTATGATAACTTCGATATTCTAACGTTTTATAGAATGTAGGCTTGTTAAGTTATAGAAAGAATTTGGCTTGAATGTCAACAAGGTTTCTATAGTATACCATGGATGTGCAAGAGAGTGTCCTAAAAGAAACCCAAGACTTGGTGTACCTTTCATTGAGGAAAATGACATCTTCCGTACCCAGCACCATCATCTTTATCCTCGGTAAGGTAACATAGTTACAACATATTCGATAATACAGATATCATGTGTCAAATTTTGATAGGGGAACAACTTCTCAAGCTTTAATAGCAATGCTGGTGTTTCAAGTCCACGCTTCTTCTTTATTTAGATTATGGTTTTAGCCTACCATTTTGTACCACAAGGAATTAAAAACACTCAACAAGCGTTTACCAGCTCATATAAACAAAAGGGAAGGGGGTTTCCTTCTCATCGCAAACATTTGAGATGCTTTTCCTTTCACCCCCCCCCAAAAACCCCACGCGAAATCAACATTAACCGCGCTTTTTTCCTCTTTGTTTTTTACCGCTGACTTTTCAAAATCACACTGTTCTCTCTCAAATGCACTGCTTATCCTCATCATTCAACAAACAACTTTCTTAAAGAGAGAGATAGAGGTCTCAGGAAGAGTCGCAAAGAAAAAGAGAAATTAATAATGTCCAAAGTGTGAGTGTAACACGTTTATATGTACACTTCTTATCTCTCTCTGAGCAATGACATCCGTTTTAAGAACACTCAAATGGTGTGTGTCACACTCATTGGAGATTTCCCAAAGACTGACAAAGGATAAGGACAACCAATAATGGAACTAATCACTAACAACAACAATAATCACACAGACCAAGAAGTTTTAGACTGCTTGAAGAGCTTGAGAAAGGTGAGAAGGGCTCAGGTCCAGATTACTGCTCGTACGGTCTTGTTGATGCCGGCGATTCAACCTTGTCCAATTGGAACGGAACCATCCTGGGTCCTCCTCACAGTGCACACGAGAACAGAATTTACATGCTGACTATTGAATGTGGTCCAGAATACCCAGACAATCCACCAACAGTGCGTTTCATATCGAGGATCAACCTCCCTTGCGTCAAGAGCAATGGTGAAATTGACACTACCAAGTTCAGCGTCCTCGGTAATTGGAAGAGAAGTTACACCATTGAACATGTTTTGGTGGAATTGAGAAAAGAAATGGCTACTCCACAGAATAAAAAGCTACCACAGCCTGAGGAAGGTTCTGTGTATTGAGAACATGTGTTTATCTCTATATGCTACTAAACAACCCATCTGATCTATTCTTTTTTTTGTGTGTGTTCTCTCTATTCACTGAAATTTATCTATTAGGGGAATCAGTAAAATTGGGATACTACTTCCTTCAAGTTCGTCTCCACACCAACATTGACTAAAGCAATTTCTGCCAGTCTGTGAGGTTTGTTCTCTAGCGCACATTTCCAAGCCAGTAAGTCCCTAGCGGTCTTTCTCACCTGAGGCTTGAACTCATCCAGAGTGGCATGGTATTTGGGGAATTTTTCTCTTAGAAGCTTCTCCTCTGATGGCTGAACGCCATATAACAGTTCACTCAGTGTGTCTGTGATCTGGTTATCAATCTTAGTGTCCACTAATACGAACATGGCCAAGTGCTGGAACAGTTGGTCAAACGATGCCCCTGTCAACTTATTAGCCTTTTGTAATTCTTTAATCGCTCTCTGTTGTTTTATTGTCTTGATGAGGATCTTAATGACGACGAGCCTCACCAACATTTCATAGGAGATCATCAGCTGTTCATCATAGTTGGCATACATCTCCTCTAGCATACACACCGTAGACAATGGATTCAGATCAGACAAGCAGTCAATGAAAAGTAGTTGTGAGTCTGCATCCAGTGATAACACTGGAATCTTTAGGGCCCTTACCGTGGCAACAACAGAGCATGCAGACGACTTACATGAGCAAGAATCGATAAATGCTCTCATGTCGTGGACGTCTGATACTATCGACAGCTCAATATCTTTATGGTATGGCACCAAGTTGGCAACCTTGATTAAGTACGTGATGAATGACATTGGCAACGTGGAAAAATCGCTGGCATTGAGGTATTTCAGGGATTTGAAGATGTCGAATCTGTCAATGTGATAGATAGCGTTGATGAGATCATGGAGACATTTTGGTATCCTTAGCAGAATAGAAGAGTGGTCAACCTTCTGGAAGTCTTTCTCTCCACAAATGAACTCTTCAGCAGCTTCAAGAGAGAAGTCCTTGAGGAGGTAATACGTCACAGCGTCAATACCAACTTGGTCGACATCTGATTCTCTAAGAACTGCGTAAAGCTTGGACAACTTCTCTTGATTCTCAGGTGGGTACAAGGACTGCAAGTTCAGAGTATTGACACCCAACACATCGATAACAAACCGGTCAAACATCAAACTCCCCGAGTTTTTCAGCTTTTTCCCCACGATATCAGTTCGAACATATTTCAGCACCGCGTACAACGATTGGTTAATGTTGGAGAGTTGCAAGTTGGGCACGCTACCGCGTGGCAGATCTTTCACTTCACGTGAGTAAGGGAAATGAAGATTCTTAAAGTGTTCCATCTGTTATTTTCCTTTTTACGGTTGATTTGAATAATAAAGAGCCTTATCCCCTATTTTTTTATTGGTTGAACAGTTTTTTTGCATTCCCTTAATTTTTTTTTGAAAAGTAAACAAATCGCCCATCGCTTTCCCATTTTGTGGTGTGCGGGTTTTCATCTTTTTCTTTTCCACTTCTTCTAAATCTAGTACTTCGGGTATTATACAGGTGGTTTCTCTTTTTCTTTTTCCCCCCTTCTCTATAGGGGAATCCCTCCTTTTGAATAGATATATACAGACATTAAATTCCGTTTCAAGTGAATCTTTCTTTCTTAAAATGGATTACCATACTGGTCCAGCTGTTTCAAAGCAACTTGGTAAAGCAACAACATGATCGAACTCTGAATACTGGTCCACACGAATCTTGGACCAACACCACTGAACAGACCGAGAACTCCCTCAGTTTTGAACACAAGTCTCAATGACTGGTAAATGGATCCACTGATATGAGCTGCTCCACTTGATGTTGTGGATGAGGATGCTGGATTCTGTGTCTGAATACGTGTCTTGAGCACGTCCAGTGGAGTCGTGATGACACCAGCAAGACCACCAGCAGCAGCACCAGTGAAGAGCTCGAGATTGGCATCAAAATCGTTCTTCAAGTTGAGGCCCTTATAGCTGAATGCAGCTTCACGAAACTTTTCATAAAATGCAAATTGCAAGGCACTAAAGGGCAAATCACGAACCAATGTAGCCTTGTAACCATAAAACAACGTCCCAGCACCTTCCTCCTTGACAATGGTCTTGATAGCATCTCTCAGGTTTCTATAGTTGTAACCAGAGTAGAAATGGGGATTGTTATAGCGTCCTTGTAACTGCAACCTCGTCTTCAACACCTCACTTGGAACATATACAATACTGGAAGCCAAGTCACCAAGAAAACCAGCAGTTAGATGTGTGAAAGTCTCATTAACACCAAAACCACTAATCAACGTTCTTTTCACAGTCTCATAAGTTCCAAAGAACAGGGCCGCTGAGGGGAATGATCCCAACATGGCAGCAAAGTATCCACCATATAAACCTCGTGCAAAGCCTTCCTCCACCATGATAGTCTTGTACGATGACAGCATGCTTCGGTACTTAATCTGATGTGGTGCTCCTTGCTGTCGTGTCTTGACTGTGTCCAACGAATGCATTACGGAATCTCCAACGGCTCCTCCAAATCCACCAGCGAGCATACAGTTGAGAATGGCACTATCTGTATCATCTTCAACGGGCGTTACTGTCGATGAGGCAACTGTATGTGTGAATTCGTGTGATGTTGCTATCGAGGACATATCTTGATGTGTTGTATATGTATATATGCAGTTGTATTGATGATGATGTGTAGTGTCCTCGTTTAGTGGGTAATTTAGCTCCAAGATGGAGAGGAGGAGAATTGGGCAAAGTGTGGGAGTGTGTCGTAGATATGATCTCAGGAGCCCAATTTGGTATTTATAGGTGACTTCAATGGAATGAGAATAGGGTGGTGCGTGATAAAAGATTCCCCAAACCTCTGCTCCGAATCTTTGATGTTTCTCGAAGTGCCTTGAGTGCCGGATAAGTTGCAAGGAAGACCAGGGAATGATAAGGGAGCGGCAGCAAGTTAAACAAAGTAAAAAGTGAAGGATAGGATAGCCGGGTTATCTGGCTTTCCTTCCAAATTTAGTGAAAGAATATGAAGGTGCTTTAAGAAGAATACAAAGGATTGACCCCCCCGGGGATAACGCCCCTTCACAACGTGAAATTTTTCGAGCTCCTCTGATTCGCACCGTCAGGCATCGAACGAGATCGCGGGTCATTCGCGAAATCCTGGCCCCCAACAATGTGACTGTGGGGAATTCGCGAATCGTTGAATCTTATAAAGAGGACAATTAATTAGACCTTGTCGATTTCCTTTTTTTTCAAGAAAAGTTCCTATCAGTGTCGTCCCCATTAGAAGCATACAACATGAATAGTATCTTCATGTACATAGACATAGTGCTCATACCTATGACCAGTTTATATTTATACGTAAGCTATTAAAAGTAACCCTTAGTCACCAAGTCTATGGCCCTTTCCCTTGAAGGTACTTGAAGTTCCAAATCCAGAAGAGAAGCCAGAAGTTGGGACACCTGTAGCAGCTCGATCTCCACTGTAACTACCATTGAGAGTGTTGACTTTCCCCTTTGGCTTACGTGCGGCTCTTGTTGGAACGACACCGGCCAGTTTCTGGAACCATACTGGAGCTTTGAGATACCCATCGACTTGCTGATAGGTGTGAACAGTACCGACTCTATTTGCTGGATTGATACGTTGTTCTTCCAAGCCAATTGAGTTGCAAATCCATTGATACACTGGACCCAGTGTTCTAGACTCCAAACACTGATAAAAGTAGGCAACGGAGAACCCGGCCAGACGAGCAAAGAATGCGAATTTACCTAATAGCAAGAAGTCAAACGCAAGTGTAGCAAGGGGTAAATACTCTGCTCTCATCTGAATGAAGTAAATGTGCACAGTGTTGAATCTGTTAGCCCTCGACCAACTGTACATCAATGCTCCAACCAGAGCGGAGGTCATGTGGCCAACGTTAATGAGCATTGACCAAACAATCATCAGTGGCATGCAGATAAATAGATAGAATGAGTAATCCACGGAGTTGTAGTTGAATTTTTCAGATTCCAACGCCTTGGAGAAGTTGTATAGAGAATATATCTCCATTAATCCATTAAGGGACCGCATATCTGCAAAGAAGAACGACGTGAACAGACGCCATATCTGCCAATCATATACAATCTTGGACCAGCTATCATGGATGACGCTACCGATGAGTGACGGGAAGAAGACACAGGCAGTGGAGATGGCGATGGTGTTGACAAATAAGACACGTGTAACGGGTGGTAATCTCTCAAAGAATCTATATAACTCATGGTTAGTTATATATGGCCCCTTTTGTTTTGCCAAAAGTACAGACAATATCTCAACTCACAGTTTAATTTCAGACATGGTTGTTTCTCCAGTTTGATTATGATGTTTACACTTTTGGATGATTTCCACCCCAGAGTTTTAGAAAAGTCAGCCACTGGCACATTTGGATCTTTGTCGCGATTTCACAGTAGGATTGGTCGCGAAAATTAAAATATGATAACGCTGAAAACAGTAATTACCTGTTCAAGAAGTCTTAAGAGATGCTTCGAAATTTTTTTCTCAGTCCTTTTGTGGTGGACTATGAAGGTCCCATGAGAAAGAAAGTATAGGCCTATAAATCTATTCCTCGGTTCTTCCCAAATGACTCGCACGTTTCGCACCACCCCCCTTGTTTGTTTATTTTTGGTTTTTTGCTTAATTAGGCTGTTCCGGGTTGTACAGAATTGTATACCCGGAGAGATGAGATATAATGTATAATTTCTCTTTTGCTGAAAGCAAAGGGATCCATGATAATGTATGCGGTTCTATCCCGGGGTTATAATCCCCTTATTCCTTTCGACGTAGCAATAGCAGTGTATGAAACTGGCATGTGCTAACAACTCTTTTAGACATTTGCGATGACTCTTTGGAAGAAATAACTATCAAACTAGAAGGACTCCCCCACGATTTTTCTCTGATGATTAACTCGACTTTATAACTGGAACCCCCACGAAATGTACAACTATTGTGTCTCTGCAGCACGGATTTTGTACATGCGCAATTAAACTCTATTCCGTTTTAAAGAGTCGTCCTTAACAGCGAAGGCAATAGTGTGTTTTTGGACCAACGGAAAGAATAATACTCCGGGGAAAGGAAGGTAAGTTAAGTGGTGTGTGTCAAACGATTATTGCAAACAGTTGGTGGATCCACAAACCCCGGGAAAGAGCTTGTGTCTTGTTAACTTTCAATATCCTTCTTTTGTGAACCGTTGTTATCACACAAGTCATTATATTACTATCTCCTACGCATACAGAACATTATAAAGTACTAATAGTCACGCACAAAGAGAAGATGGGGAGTCATCTTCAATCATCTCTAGGCTCCCCATTCTTCGCGAATTCCTGCCTAACTCTGCCTAGCTCTGCCTAGTGGAAAAAGCGGTCGAGCCTAGCGCTAGGCAGGAAAGATAAAAATTTTTCGTATGCACACGCAATCCGGGGTGCATTACAAATCGATGACCTTCGATGATGACGAAAGAAGGGTGACCACAATGCGGAAGGTCATCACCACTGTTTTTTTGGTGTATAAAAGGGAGAGACAAGCCCACTTTTCTTATCAAAAATGTATCATTTATTTCATACACCCATCGACTTAAACACACAAGACGTCTCTAACAAACACACAATCAACAAACACAATGCAGTTCCTTACTTTGTCCGCTGAGCCATCTAAGCCATTTGTCATCCCAAACGTTTCCCCTGTATCAAAGCCACAACAGGCACAATCTTCTACACAGAGACTTTTGTGAGCCTTTCTTATAATAATAACACATCTATGAACGTAATGACAAACTACTTTTTTGTTTCAAATACCATTTCCTCTCACCCTTAACAATGGTATCTCGACACAGCTAGAGCTACTGCTTTGGGCTCGTTATTTGGGTTCACTTTATTTCACTATACGCATACTACTTCACTTCACAGTATTTGGGACTGATTGGGACACAATCGATATACATTTGCTATCTCAGATGTTTCCCCTTTTTTGGATTTTTCTTGGGTTTTTTTTTACGCTGATATACCCTATATTTTTCTTGTGTATGCTATGAGACAAGGACTTAAACGTAATGTGCTTTGCAAGCAAGTTAAACATTTTTATATAAAAGGGTTTGGATTTTGGATACTTTTTCTTTATATGATTTTTTTGATACTCTCACTTCAATTAATTTGTAGAATCAAACACAACAGACTCCTGATCACCATTATTATATGATGTGGCTCCGACATGCTATGCTGCTATCTCCGATGAGCAACCTCTATCAAAACAACAATCACTACACTATACAGAAATACAATATCGCAGTCATTCAAAAATAGAGTAGAAGCATATCAAAAGTGTATATCATTCTATAAAAATTCTTTTTGAAACAATTTCCTCCCCCCATATAAACCAAAATCAATAAACGAACATGAACAAAAAGCAAACGGTATATAAAAACAAAACATTAATCATCACATTACAATACACTTATCAGTATTGACATGTCTCTGTCTTCTACTCTTTTTCTTCTTGATAGAGCTCGCTGTTGGGGTGGACTTGGACTTTTGGATGGATGAGTAAGTGTAATCAGGTCTATGCATCACCATCTCTGATCTGATGGATTCATGGTTCGTTCTCAATGTGTTAGTTTTGGACAAGTTTAACGGTGTTGTGTTTGTGGTAGTGTTACTCTGGACAAACCTGATTGGATACGTCGAGTCGTCTTGCAAACCACCATCAAACTCCACCACGGTTAAGTCGTGTTCCGTTAATTCCTCTTCATCACTGTCATCCTGTGCTCCTGGTGTGTCTGCAATGAGAGCATAGAACAGGAATTTACAACACATAGCACCATTCTCCACTACTTCGTCCAGACTAAGGAGCTGTAAGTTTGACATGGAGAATCTGTCATCATAAAGCATCCATTCGTCACCCATGTGATTCTCCTCAATTTGGCGGATAGCCGTCTTAGTCTCACCAGTAGACATGTTTCTCAAGAGCATAGATCGAAGGACAAGACGATGGTTCAAAGCAGATGAAGTGCTCACCATGGTTGGGAACGGTTGGAGTGAGTACCTAGAGCTTTCCCTGGTGATCTGACTCTCGTTACAAGATTCCATCTCCCCTTCCTCTTCATCTACAGTGTCATCGGAGACACTGGGCTGTGAAATGACCCTGATGATGGCCCCACTCGGAGATCTGATTTCGTCTGTGTTGAATGGTTGTAATATGCTGTTCTGGATCGTGGATACTTTAGTCAGAGACACCCCAGACAGCGATGAGTGTACTGAGCAGGAGTCCCCACCCTCAAGGTCGTCATTGTCGTCATCATAGCCTCCAATAACCTTTGGTGTAGCGGGGTCACTAACAACACTGGGTACGTACCCGGACTCTCCACTAACAACAGAGTCAAGGTCCAGGTCCAGGTCCAGGTTCTGTGGCACGTGTTTTTTGTCTTTTGTCATCGGGACATTACCAGTTGTGTTGGTTTCTCTGACTAAAATAATTGACAT
Organism: Petasospora petersonii; assembly: GCA_030574135.1. NCBI lineage: Eukaryota > Fungi > Ascomycota > Saccharomycetes > Phaffomycetales > Wickerhamomycetaceae > Petasospora > Petasospora petersonii. Next base: position 186,598 of record JAJMEM010000021.1, read on the forward strand.
GTGGGAAGTCTGCATTGTGCCCATTGGTGTGATTGTAACAGTTCTCTTTGTAGGCTCGCCATGCTCATAAGCCCCGTAATAGCGCGATAAGAGGTTTGTTAATAGACTTGGTGAGTTGGATATGTCGTCTGTAGGAAGCAGTAGTACTAGGACATTGGAGTCATAGCTAGTAACATACTGGGATACAAACTGTTCCAGAGCAATGCGACGCCGCGTATCCTGAACAATGTTCTCAAATTGGCCCGTCTCCAAGGACCCCAAGTACCAACTCCAAAGCTCGCCATACTTCTCTTCCGTAGCACTGTCGAGATTTGTGTAGACAAACGTTGCCATGTTTTTTTCTTCCCTTTATCTTTTGTATATTCCTTAACTTCCGACAAAGTATACAAGGATAGAGGAAGGATGAAAGTTGAAGATAAGAAGAGAAGGGGTTAGTGGGCTGTTCAAAATCTTTGTTGATTATTTTTATACAATGTGCTTTTGCCTCCTCCTCTTCCTCTTCTTCCAACTCCAAGTGATTGAGGCATTTTTTCTTTTCTTTTCTTTTTCCTTTTGAAAAAAAAGTCCGACTCTCCAGTAACAACAGCCCACGGAGCTTCTATCTGTGCGTGTATTTACCAATTCTCTGTGCGTGTGTGTACCATGTCTGTTCTGCTAGGCTGCTGCTGCGTAAGCTGCATAGCCCAGCCCAGCCTCAGTGCCAGCGTTCCGAGTGAATTTCAGCGGTATTTTGCACCCTTTCTCTCTGACACAATTTTTGGGCCCCCTTTATTTTTGTGAGACACGGAAGGATTTGGGTGTTTTTGATTTCTTTCCGATCCCGAGAAAGAGGTTGATAAGTGTATTATTATACTATTTGTAGAAGTCATTATATAGTTCTCTCTTAAAGAAGAAAAAGGGCAAGAATGTTCCGATTTCCGGGACTTGGCGTAACGAGGGGCAGTGGGAGGGGTATGGGTGTTATTCCCTCAACAACTATGAACAATTATAGTAAGAGTAATAATAATACTATAATAATAATACAGACTTAGTTATTATTGTCCGTTATTACTATGTCTGACTAAGAAAAAAGGACCGATAAACTCAGACAGAAATTATAATCAGTGAGTGGGAAAAAGAAAAGTCAATCGAATCGGATGTTTTTTGTACCACAGAAGTTCCGACCGCGGATCGTGGATTATCGCTGTATAAGCCTACTACTTATAAATTCCTATGCAGCCCATCCTCTATAGTAGTATAACCACACAATTGTTTTGCAATATACAGTTGATTTGGCTCATTAGATCATTAATATAAATAATATATAAAAGCAAGAATAAAAAGAAAATAGATCGGTAATGCCATAGATGGCATTATAAGCCCCTATATATATGAGAAAAAATTGAAACAAAACTTTAAAGGAAACCAGCCCTTGAAAGCATTTCTTCATAAATGAAAATCCAAAAAAGACTCTCATTCATATTCATCCGAGGCTGGAGAGTACATAATCTGTGTAACAAACTTACCACTATATCTTGTAGTACAAGCAACACCCAACACCCCATTCTTGATGTTCGAAGTCAATAAATGCTTCAAATTGACGTGAGGAATGATATGTGAGTTCAAACCTTGCATCATGTTCGTCTTGGAAAGCGTAGCCGTGTCTGACTTCATTGTATGGTGTGTTGTAAAGTGCTTGTTCAGGTAGTTGTTGTTCAAGTACACTGGGAGTTCTGGGATTGGATGATTGTGTATAAACTCCTCATCCATCGCTGGAAGAATCTCATCTGGATCTGAAGGGGCCTCAAAGATCTTTGGAACGTCCTGTGAATATTCAAGTGGTGTAGGAGTGGGCTCCTGTAACATTGGCGTACTGCTTCTAGAGTATCCTGGTGATTTCATGACGGACTGTTGGTTGTTCGAGTCCATTAACAGCGAAGGTGTCGATCTTCTCATGTTGTTACTGATGTTGTAGCGTTCTAGTTCTCCAGCTTCAACCTCATGGCCCGAGGATGCATCATTTTTGGTAACTTCAAACCAGTTGACAAAGTTACCAGACTTGTCAGTTGCAGTTGGTAAGTCCTCAGAGTATCTAATGTATCCATTGACCAAGAACTTAACTCTGTACACGCCAATGGGCAATGATAGTACCGTCTTAAAGAACAAGTTCCCCGCATCGTCATAATCTGGGTCCAGCATCACTTTGCGGGCCCAATGGTCAAAGGATCCAATGACGTAAACGTAGTCTTGCACTTTCAACCCCCGTTGAGTGAACTTTAACTTCACATTCTTCATCTCACTGTCATTGTCGACAGGAGATACCAAGTCCTCGTCTATTCCATACCCATCATCGTCGTCGGCGTAGTCATTGTTAGATGTTGTCACTTCCAATGCGTCTGCGTCTGGGTGTTTCGAGAAGTAGTCCCCATCAACGAGGTTATCTAGCATTATTGTTGGTGTTGTCACTTTGGATTTGTTGTCTGAAGAGAAAGTGCTGGTGTTTGTAGTACTGGTCGTCATTCCTTCATTGGTGGAAGTTGCTTGGTCGACTGTGTGGCGATCTCTATAAACAGTGGCAGGTTCGCCATTAACTATAGGTCTGCTCTTTAAATGCACTGGACCAAATCTGCTGGTTGAACCAGAGTGCTCATGGTGTGTTACCGATGGTTTAGCTTGAAATTCATTTGTTAGTCTTCTGTTTTCTATTCATGAAATATATTGAGAGAGACCTCTCCCTTCACATATAAAACAAAGGAAGCAGCAAATACTCACAAGCCCTCAGAGAGTCCCTTCTTTTGGGTAAGTTCGATGCGTTGTTTCCCATGGTGTGTCAATTCTCTTTGTTATAAGTCAACTAATCAAAGCAAACTTAGGTCCATAAGTTGACCACAATTAGCAAATAGCAAAATTAAGGAGAATACACATCAATAAAAAACACGCGATGAAGAACAAAAAACTTTCCCCAGATCAACTTTGTTCGCGAAATGTAAGACAAAAACGACGTCATTTCGCGCAGCCGTATCAATTTTTTTAATTTGTACCAAACTTTCCCAAATAATAAAATTTAAATATTCGCGCTTGTTTTTTTTCAACGAGAGATTACCTTAATAAAAGACAGGGCCTAAAAACACTAGAGACATAGCATTGTTAGAAAAAATAAACTATTGGAATTAATGATATGCTATTATGCTTTTAATATCAGATATCTAATCAAATATGCACCCTCTCCCGTATTAGAAAACAAAATCAGCCCGAACTAAACACAGGTGTCTCACATATGCACAGTCTATAAACACCCACATCTATCTCCCCATCTTCGACCCTCCAGTCTCTTTGATCAAAGGAGTAGTCAATCTAAACCACCTTCTGCTTAATAAAGAAGCTTTTCAAGTACCGCAGCTGGAGGTACCCTACAAGTAGCAAGATGAACAGCTCGAACACAGTATACACAATGACCTTTGTGTTTGTAGATTCGCTCAAGTCCCTGAACAGGGACTCACGCTCCCTGACGAGCTCCTGCTCTCGGCGAATCTCTTGCAGTTTGTTGTTCATGTCTTTGACCTTGTTCGTGACCAAAGAAAGCGTGTCCTTCTTCCGTGAGTCGATGATCTCATCACCAGCCTGTACAATGTCGAACATCACCCGAACTGTCGCCTGCTTGTCCTTGTAACTAGGCGTGATACAAAAACGGTGTTCGCCAGATTCGAACGACGAAAAGGAGAAATCACTCGATGAAGGACCCTTCTGGTCCTGGACACTATGGTCGTTGTCGAACGTCTCCTCCACTGTTAAAACAACCTCGAGGTCAGCAACCTTCACAAAGTTACCGCCACGGCCCGTTGTCGACACAGCGGCATCGACACGGCTAACGACTAACGAGTTCTTGGTGAGTTCTTCGTAGAAACATCGTGTTTTGCCCGGATTTGTGTAATAATGAAGAGCGTGTGTAAAATTAAGCCCACAAAGGGCAATGAGGTAGAGCTTTATCTGCATCTGCTAATACGCTATGCTCTTGTTCTTGTTCTTGTTCTTTGGTGATTTGATGGTAGAAATGTGTGAGTTTATGCTGGCGGCTTTCTTCTCTGTTTTCGTATTTTTACCGCGTTTTGAGAGAGTAAAGCGATCACCAACTATAAACCCTTAAAACAACATACACACACACAAAGAACCAGTAACAACAGTCGTCATATATTAAAAATCTATTACAATCATCTATAACATCCATAACATCAATCAGATAATGTTAAACTTGTAAGCCCTTCCTTGGCTTTTTCAGGACCAGCATACTTGTCATACAACTGGACCCTCTTCTCGACTGGCACCGTGCGTGGCCTTAGCCGCTGAGTCAACCACTCATCATCACACTCTTCAGATCCAAGAATCAGTTCCAACTTGGCATCGTCACTCTCACAAGAATCGTACTTGGCCATGAAAGTCTTCAGAATCTCAGTCTCCAGTTTGGTGAATTGGCGGACTGTAGAGCTCTCCAAAGTCATCCCCTTCAACTCTCTCTCCAAGTACGCCAGTCTGGTTTTAGCGTACTCTCTGAAGAAATACAAAAAGTCCAGCATCAACACGTCCACTTCCTCATCGGGTGTGTTGCTCACAATTTCCATTAAGTTTACTGTACCATCAACAAACGCACAACTATACGGGATCACATCATAGCCGCCGATAACATCGTTCTCATCGCTCTCCTCCAACTCAAGTAAACCTTCAATGTACTCCGGAACTTGCAACTCACTGTAATAATTCACAATCTCTACTGCAGCTTGCCTATGATACCTGAGTCCCTTTGAGAACCCAAATACAATGAAGTTCTCGTGCAAGTTCATCTTCACATCCTTCAGTACACCTTTATCATCAAACCCCAACACGAACTGAACACTTGGTTGCACTTGTAACCATTTCAGCAATAGACCAAGGTCGTGTTCATACTTCTTGCCTTCAATTTCTGACTGGATAGTGTGTCCCTTCAAGTACTCCCTATCCACAGCCAACTCAAACAAGGGCTTAACCTTGTGGCTACGTGGAATGAATCCATACGCATGAGCAAACTTCAACGAATCCTCATAGTCAGAGTATCTGATAAACAGCTCCACTTCGAATTCGTCCAAATCTTTGAGCTTATCATTGAAGACTCTCAATAAAACATCGCCAGTAACAGGATCAACGTCAAAGAAGGCATTGAGAAGGTCATTGGAATGGTTGACAAAGTCCACGATTGGAACTAATGCTGAAGACACAGAGATTTCCACCTGTGTTCCGTCCACATCGTCAGTTTTTTCCTCTAGAGTTTTGATAAAGTCAGGAATCTCCAACAACCTCGAGATCACAGAGAGTTCAATGCGTCTCAAGAGGTCATGATCCACCAACTTTGATGTATCCACTTCATCAACAGACTGCAATGCACTATAGACAGCCTGATACTTCACTTGTTCAATCTTCAGCCTGTACTCTCTCACGTGATATTTATGCACATCCAAGAACTTCTCATAATACTGGTCCACTCTTAATCCAGAAACATCTGTAAGCTCCAGCAATTCTAGATAGTCATCACATTGAGCAAACGGTGATTCGTTCAACACGGAATACTTCTCTGCATCACGCTGCAAGAGCACTTCTCTAATCTTCTTCATGATAACCATCATCTGTACTTGTCCAACAAGAATATTTGTCTCACTGGTGCCACCTTTAACATATGGATCCACTTGTTCCTCAAACGCTTTGGCAAAAGACGACAAGAACGAAATCATCAACTTACTCTGTTTGAGCATTCCTTCGTCTAACCCTTCATCAAACTTTACCTGTGGCGTTAAAAGATCCGAAGCAAAGTTATCAAGGGAGATCTTCAACCCTTTTGGAATCCTCATCACCTCCATACGTCCATCCCTAGGCTCTGCGTTGAGTGTGGAGAGAGTCATAAAGACACCTGTACCTCCCACAGAGGAATCCTTAATACTGATTCCTGGAGAGATCACGCATCCTCGTGATTCAACCAATCGTATGAACCTGTCCCTGAATGACTTCGCTACAACCATCACACTTTTCTCTATTTCTTATAATATAGTGAACATAAAGACACGACACCTAAGAAATTAATACAAAAAAAAGGGTGTTGAGATCGATGTCCTTAGCTTCTGGCAATCGCGGTCGATAAAACCCGTACACCGCATCATCGGGATTAGCGAGCACTACCAATGAAGTTTATAATTACAAAGCTCTATAAATATAAAATGCAATCCAGGCTCAACAATTGTTCACTTATTGGCTTTGGCTTTTCTCTTGATCTTCTGAGCCAACGCCTTGGCATCGACTGAGCTGTCATTATTACTCACCTCCTCACGTTTTCTCTTCTTTTGTTGAGATGTCTTTTTGTCCTCAGAGCTCTTAGATCCCTTTTGATCACGACGTTTGTTTCTCTCCTCCAAGATCTTCTTCATCGTACTAGTCTTTTGGAACTCAGGTTGTGTTGGGTCAATGGCGAAATCGTGTTCAGTAAACACTTCACTGAATCTTTCATCGTTCAAATCAGCCTGGAAATCATCTTCCACAATCTTCTTCTGATCTCTGTGCTTGGACTTCTTGGACTTCTCCTTCTCTGAACGAACAAGTTCCTTCAATGTGAAATGTTTCTTATCGTCGTCCTCATTCAAGGTCAACAACTCGAGCTCGGCCTTGCTCTTCTCATCAACAGCCTGGTTGTTCTTCTTGCCCTTCTTACCCTTCTTCTCGTTCTTATTAGCCTTCTTCTCCTCTTCAGCAGCCATCTTGATCTCCTTCAACTTCTCCTTTCTTGCTTTACGTCTCTCCTTGGACTTTCTCTTTAATTTATCTATTGTGGACTCCTCTTCACCGTCTGGTTTTGGTTCATCTTGGCCTGGAGCCAATGCTGGCGTGAATGTGATTTCAACTCCAGTTCCATCATCCTCGTCATCATCACCGGCAAAGATATCTCTATTGCCAATCTTGGTACTAGCCCCAACCAAATTCTTATACTTGTTCTTCAAATCCTCGTCACCCTCGGAGTCTGAATTGTCTGAAGCAAGATAGGCCTGGAAGTCCATATCATCTAGTTCTCTTTGAGAGAATGACTTGGTACTCAGCTTGACACGATCAGACGGTGTCTCATCCCAAGTCAGCTTAACCTTGGAGTGTTGTAGAGCATCAGTAACAAACGTCTCAGGCTTGTAATTAGCTGGGATCTTGTTACATGTGTCTCTTGGTTCATCGTCATCGAAGTCCATGTCATCCGGAATGAATCTGAGGTCAAAGAAGTTCGCAGTAGATTCGTATTCCGTACCATCAACATTGTCATAGATGTGCTTTGCAGTGGCGATGGAATCACAGGTGACAACAGCGTAGTAATATCTCAGTCTCTGTAATTGATATTTACGTAATGACTTGGAGTCGTAATCTTCATCGCCCTTTCCCTCTTCAATCAAGTCCTTAATGCTCAACTCACGATCAGAATCATCATCTGACTGCTCACTACTCTTCGCTTTCTTACTCTGGAATAACTCCTTTGGTGGTCCTTCCAATTCCTCCCTCTGCATTCTTTCCTTACCAAACTCACTTGGGTAGATGGCAACACTTTCCAGCAATCCACCACTTGGCACAAAACTCTGGAATGTAGCAAACAAGTCAATTGACTTCACATGATCCCAATCCATGTTAACAACGGCAAATCTTCTAGCTGGATCACCAGCTTCAGGCTTGGTTTCTTCAAGCTGTAACTCCTCTTCTGACACTTCTTCGTCTTCGTCTGACTCCTCATCTGAGGAGGACTCTTCGTCTGAAGATGATTCATAATCGGATGGAACCTCACCACGAGCACGGTCCAAACGAGAAGTTGCCATATCCTCATCATCATCTTCTTCTTCTTCATTCTGGGCCCCTTCGCTATCCTCTTCACTCTCACTCTCACTCTCTGATCCTTCTTCCTCATCTTCTTCTTCGCTCTCCTGTTCATAATACTTTTCAAAATCATTGTCCTCCTCCTCTTTCTTGGTTTTTCTACCATACTTGTCAACTTTGGCTTTACTCTTATTCATAACCAGATCCTTCTTTGAGAAACGATCATCAACTTTAACTTTGAAGTCATTCTTCTTTGGTAGTCTGAATCTTGGGTCTGAGTGCAGACCTTTGAAACGGTCATCAGATGTTACTGGTTTGCCACCTTTAGCCATCTCTGTAAATATTAGAATTTAGGTTAATTCCAAAGTATATAACGTTGTAAAAGATGGTGAACTGTTACCGCTTTTGAGGGGATGAAATTTTTCCTTTGGGGATGAGCTGTGGTGCATACCGGATTATGTAAGCGAATCTCTAAAGTATCATAAGCTCTTTTAAGTATGTCTACACACCTTTTATAGAAACCAATCATTGTGGACATTATCAATGTCTCGTTTCTTCTTCTTCCTTCTCTAGTTTTAAATTTCAAAGAAGAAGCTTCGATCTTTTGTGTGTTTACAATCCCTTGCCATAATTTCCACTCTCAAAGAAGGCAAAGATGATCTCGACAATGTTCTCAAGAGCAGCAAGCCACTCCTTCAACTGAGCAAGGACTTTCTCCTGGTCGGCACCCAACTTAGCGAAGAAGTCCTTTCTATAAGGACAAGCGTTCATGGCGAGCTTAAAGACAGGCTTGATGAGGAAGTTGTGGTATTTGGACAACGTCTTGGAGTAAGCGTCAGTGAAGGCCTTGGTTAGCTCCTTGTCTGGAGAGTCCACTGTCTCTCTCATGGCCTGAGCGGTGAACTGCAATCCACGAGAAAGCCAGAGCAACCCCTGTGTAGCCTTAGTGGCCTTCTCGGCCTTCTCATTGATCACGAGATCCTGGAGCGTGGCTGACTTGTCTGGAGTAGCGAGCAAACGAGCACGGATCTTGTCAACGTTACCTTTCAGGTCGTTCTGGACAACAGCAAAGGCAGAGGATCCCAGAATGTCTATATATTGAAATGGTGGTTAGTATACAATCTCTCATAAGGGGATACCCATAAAAAAGAACATACCGAACAACTTGATCAGGGCCTCTGAAGCCTCGAGGAATTCGGCAGTGGCAATCTTTCCATCAGTGATTGGAACATCGATAAAGGACTTCTTTTGATCGTCGAAGAAAGTTGACATCTCTTTTTTCTCTAATTCGTTATGGAGAATGTTTTGCTTTAATTGGTATGTTTTATCTCGAAGTACACGTCAACATGAAACTTCGTCGCGTTGTCGCGTCTTTTTTTTCAAGGCTGAGACATATCTTCGTTTCTTTTTTCTATTCCTTTCTTTAGTACTCTACAACTTTTCAAAAGCTGTCTTATGACTTCATCATCTTTCCTTATATGAAATGCACACTATAGTATATATAATTTATCGTATTCCGCATCAAATACGGCCCTCTCTCTTCAGTCTCATCTTCTCAGCAAAGGTCATTTTGGCGCCTGGGGCTGGAGATGGCGAAGCTCTATCTCCAGCTGGAGCTGGAGATGGAGCTGGTGAAGGTGATGAAGCACTCTGCCCTCTCAAAGATGGAGGTTTGTAACCACCAGTAGAACCAGCTCTCTTACCAGCCAGCTTGGCCTCGATCTGGGCCTCGATATCTCTCTGTCTGGCAGCCTTTGCGTCCATCTCTCTGTTGACAGCTTCACGCTCTTCACGCTCCTTTCTCAATCTCTCACGTCTGGCCTCGTCCTCTGCAGCCTTTGCAGCCTCGGCCTTCTGTCTCTCCTCTTCAAGGGCAGCTCTCTTCTTAGCCTCCTCGTACTCAGCAAGAGCCCTCTCATAACGCTCCTGGCGAACCTTCTCTAAACGCTCCTTCTTAGCAGCCTCCAGCTGGGCAGCACGTTCAGCAATGAGAGCAGAACGCTTAGTAGCAGCATCAGCATCGATACGGTCTCTGAATTCCTGGTAGTCTGGAACGATCTTCTTCAATCTGTCACGGAGAGCAACAGCCTCAGAGTGCTCCTTCTTAGCAGCAGCAATCTTCTGCTCCTTGACCTCGTTGTAGATCTTCAAGTCTCTCTCCTTTTGGAGAGCAGCGTCCTTCTCCAACATTGGGAGCTCGTATTTTCTGTAGGCTCTCTCGGTGTGGTCTATTCTCTTGAAGAGGTTCTTGACACGGGTCTCCATGTCGTTCTTGTCCTTCTCAAGCTGCTCCAACTGCATCAAACGAAGCTTATCAGTGTCAAGGTCCTTGACCTCATTGATATCCAGCTTGATAATTCCCTTGGCGTTAATCTCATCGACAAGCTTCTTCTTCTCAGCAGCAAGAAGAGCCTGCTTCTCACGCTCAACCTTCTCAGCAGCACGACGAGCAGCCTCCTCCTCACGACGCTTAGCCTCAGCGATCTTCTCTTCCTCAATCTTCTGCTGTCTGAGTCTGATGGCTTCAGCTTCACGCTCCTTGCGCTCCTTCTCGGCCTGGATCTTGCGCTCCTCAATCAACTGGCGAGATCTCTCAGCCTCTTCACGCTCCTTAGCAATGGAAGCAGCAGCAGAGGCAGCAAGACGCTCTCTGAGAGCCTTCTGTTTCTCAGCATAGCTTGGATCAGTGTACTGAACAGAAGCATACAAGGTCTTGGCCAAGTTAGCCAACTGAGCACGAATCAAGTCTGCTGGAGAGTCCTGGAGGGAAGCACCTGTGGACTCGTGGAAGGACTCCTCGAATGGGTCGGAACGGAATGTAACAACCTCGGCATCGTGATCAATGTAGAACGAGAGCAAACCATCTCTACCGGCGTTCAGCAAGAAGGACTCAATCTCCATTGGAGACATCTCGAAAGCACCTTCAAAAGTGGCCAACTGGATCAAAAAGTCCAACTTAACAGACTCATAAACCTGGGAGACTTGTTCAAACAAACGAGTGATAATGACTCTCGTCAATGGTTTGATGTATGCAGCAAAAGAGGCGTTGGACTCAATCTCAGAAGTGACCTGCTTCAACTCATCACGGATAGACAATGGGTGGAAGTCGGCCTCCAAGAGCTCGTACAACTTCTTGACTGATGGGTCAACAAAGTCGTAAACGGTCTTGGACAAGCCAAAGTGGAGCAAGGACTCTCTGGTTGGGATTTTTGGCAAGTTCAGCAATGAGGCGAGTTTCTGGTTGGCGTGCTTGGTGTAGCCCTCATTGTCATCTGCAGAGAAACTGTCCTGTGGAACGGCCATTGCAGAAAGCAAGAAGATGGAGGCGTAACGACACAACTGCTCCTCAGTGGCGTTTGGAGACTGAGAGTACAAGTTAAAGAATCTGTACCAGGCAGTAGCATGGAACAACGCATTATCAGCAACGAGGAAAATCTTAGCCAAGTTCTCATAGTAGGAAACCATCATTTTTGGCTTTGGTGGACGCTTGGAAGAAGTGAGAAGAGTGTGGATGTCCTCAACAGATCTGAAGGCCTCCTGCCACAATTCCAACTTAACGGAAACGTTGAGCTGCTGGAAACGCAAATCCAAGTGACGCTGCAAGGTCTCTGGATCCTGCAAGTCAATAGCGTTGACCTGCTTTGGATAGCCGGCTCTTGGCTGAGTAGCACTGGTGATGTGGGTACGCAAAAGCTCACAAAGTCTTCTGAACTCGGTCTTTCTGTTGTAGGTCAAGCAGAACTGGTAAGCTTGCTGGACAACCTCAGAGTAAGTAACCTCGAGGCGGGCATTGTTTCTCAGCAACTCCAAGACAAGACGATAAGACTCCCACAAGAAGCGCAACCATGGGGTGACAAGTTCTCTATCGGCACGGTCCTTGGACTGTTCGTTGGAGACAGCAGAGAGCATAATGTCCTCTGGAGATTCGCTAGCCTCAAGATCGTCATCGTAGTTGACCTCGTCAGCCTTGGCCTGAGCGTCCTCAAGCTTCTTCTCAGCGAGCTCAACCAACTTACGAGAAACGTTTTCGACAACTGCTAAACCGTTGTCAGCCATCTGGACGTTCTTCTTGAACTGGTGCAAGCCATCTTTCAAAGTGAATCCCTTACGGAGATCCACGGCAAGCTGGACAAACTGCAGGGCAGCAGGCTCAAGGGCGACTGGGGTAACAGAGCGGGTTCTTTTGGAAGTCAAGAATTCATGGATAGTCTGCAAAGCAGAATCCTTCTTTCCGACGGTAATCAATTCCTCCGTGGTCTGTGCAGTTGTTAGATATTTGTTCATCAAAGTGGAAATACCACCGAGACCTGTGACAAAGACCACGGGCCGGCACAGCGTCTTTTAAAAGAAAGAAATTGAAAAACATACCTTGACAATATTGTCAGGACGAATAACAATCGGAGCCATGGTTAAAGGTGGTTTAGTTGGTGTGAAATCGTCTAAGATTGTTATCCCCCCTTTAACTTCTGATGTTTTTTCTCATTGATGTAAAAAAAAAATGTCGTGAAATTTTCAGTCTGATATTTACGCGTTCGTTAAAACTTCAAGCGTATATTGCAGTACCAACCATGGGAGAAAGGGTCCTCTTTCTTTGACAGCTCAATTTCAGATTGTGTCATAACAAGACTCTTTTGCACACTCTCAGTGATCAACTGCTATATCATAAAGAGATAAGAGATGTCAGGCTTACTTTATAAGTGGATTCTTGGAAAGGTAAGTCATCAGTCAGCTCACTCTCCTCTTGTTCAGTTTGGTGGGTTTTCTTTGATATCAGCTTTACATTATGGAGAGGATGATTTCTAACCTTTGTGTCACAACTAACCAACCCATAAGACCATCGGTAAGATTCACGTTGGTGGTACACAGGAAGATCCATTCTTTGAAGAGGTAAGTTTCCTATTAAAATCCACCACTATTTTTTTTTTGCGCTAACACAGCCCTACCAGATTCCTACAACTGAGCTGGGACGTTTCCGCAAACAAGGAGCAAAGCGTAAGAAGCCAATCCCTGAAGGTCTTTCTGCCAATGATACCAAGGTGCTGAAAAGCGTTAGAAGCCGAGCTTACCAATTAGATTTGGCTCTGGCTTGTTGTTGTGGAATTCAGATTGGATGGGCCGGTGTGATTGGAATAATCCCATGGATTGGTGATATCATTGCTGCGTATTTGGCACTAATGCTTGTAAGAAGAGCTGGTAAAATTGATGGTGGATTACCGCAGTATTTGGAGGTTCAAATGATGGCAAACATCACATTTGATTTTTGCATTGGCCTTATCCCAATTGTTGGTGATTTGATTAATATTGCTTATAAGGCAAACACAAGGAACTGCATTTTGTTGGAGACATTTCTGAAGAAGAATGCCCAAGATCCTAGCTTGACTGCACAACATGGCTTGCCGTTGGAAACAAAAGACCATGATACTCCTCCCGGTGTTGATAGTGAGGCTTATCAAAAGGCGTGATACACTGTATATATATTTATATGGTATGCCCTCATGGAACAACAGCAGATAGTAAAATGACTTAAATCTACAAAGGAAAAGTTCAGATAGAAAACCCAAAGATTAAAATAAAAGAAATATAAAGAGAGGAAACATCTTATCAAAGAGAGGCACGAACACCCTAATTTTTGTCTTAGAAATAGTAGAAGACAGATGAACGAGCACGCCATAATAAAACTAACACAACAGAATAAAAGAATAGATCAATGCGTGCAAAAGAAGAAGAAAATAAAAAGTATGGGGTAGGATTAAAAAAGGGTAAGAGGGTGGGAAAAAAGTGCATGATAGATGGCTCCATAGGTGTGTGTGTGTATGACTCAAAAGACAGTCATCTAACGATTATAATTTTTTTGTAATGTTCTTATAATGAAAAGTGAGTTGCTGTAACATCACACTTCTTACAAGACAGCCAAAGCCAAACCACCAACAACGGCAAGGATGGAGGAAGCACCGAGAGCAACGGAGCCTGGAGCAGCACCCTTGGAGGAAGAGGAGGAGGCAGAGGAGGAAGCGGAAGAAGAGCCAGAGGAAGAAGCTTCAGCAGAAGAGGTCTCCTCAGAAGAGGAAGAGGAGGCAGTCAAGGACTCGGAGACAGATGTGGAAACACCCTTGCACTCATAAGAGTCACCCTGGATAGCACCGGACTTCTGCAACTTGTTCAAAGCGTCACAGTCCAACTCGGTCTCGGACTCAACCTTGACACCACCAGAGACTCTCTTAAGAGATGGAAGGGAAGCGTTAGAGAAGTTACCGAGGAAGACAATAGCACCGCCAACGGTCTCCAGGGAGTCGAAACCAGAGATGGACTCCAAAGCAGTGTTGTTCGAGACATCGAAACCACCAGCAATCTTGGTCAAGTTAGACAAGTCAATCTCCTCCAATTCGTCATTGGAGATGATAGCCAATGAACCACCAATGGTAGTCAACTGTGGGATCTCAATGTCGGACATGGTGTTGTTGATGAAACCGAGGGAAGCATTGACAGAGGAGAGCTTTGGCAAGGAGACGGAGGCAACGTCACGGAAGGTGATGTTGTTGGCCCACTCCAAGGAGTCAAAGGCAACCTCAACATCATCAGAGTTGTAAGAAACCTCGAGAGCAACCTTCACGTTCTGCAAAGAAGAGTCGATAGAGGCCAAGTTCTTGTTGTTGTTAACGTTAAAAGTGTCCAAGGAGGTGACATCGAAACCCTCCAAGGTCTCCAAGGAAGTGTCGGAGATGTACAAAGAGTTAATGGAAGTGACACCAGTGTTCAAAGAGATGGAGGACAAAGCTGGCAAGGTAACAAATTTGATAGAACCAACGGTAGACAAGAGTGGGAGGGAGACGGTGGTCAAGATGGTCAAGGAGGTCAAGGAGAACTCGTCAGTGACGGTGGTCAAAGAGCCAGCGGAGAAGGAGGACAAGGAGGTAGCATTGTTGATAATCAAGGAACCGTAGATGACCTTAACGGAGTCCAAGGCAGCAGAGCCCAAGTCACCAGTAATGGTCAAGTCACCCTTCAAAGCCTCACAGGAGCTGTACTTATCCAAGTCGGACTGAGCAGTGGCAGTGGCACTGTCGAAAGAACAGCCAGAAGCGGCGGAGATGGTGGTGGTAGCAGAGGCAGAGGAAGCTCTGGAAGTTGTGACATCATCTATAAGAATTCAGTTAGTTAGTGAACTTGCTTATTTTTCTGACAACAGTTTTGATTTCCAAGAGAGAGAGACAGAAAGAAAAGTGTGGACGTACCAGTGAATCTGGTGGATGCCAAAAATAGAATGTGTGTTTGGGAAAAAAAGAGAGGTGGAAGAATAACAGATAAATAAATAAAGGAAAGGAAAGGAAAGTCTTTCTTGTTCAATTGTCAATGTATTTCATCAACAAAAATCACTGTGTAAATGAAAGCTGACTTAATTGATTTCTCCACACTCGTTTAACCTGGACCTTTTTGGTGTGAACTGGAATAAAACTCTCTTTTAGCCGAGAGAGAGAAAGAGCTCATTAATACGTGGACGACACAAGAGTGAAGAGAATGTCGATGAATCCTTAGTAGAATGCTCTGATTGAGGTTTTATTCTTCATATCCTAGTTACTTTCTCGAAGATAGGTCTTCTGGCGACTCAAGTATTAATTAAACTGAACTGGGAGTGGGGGGTGAACAAGAAATGGGTAGGAATGTTGAAGGAGTTAAAGAACTCAATGATTCACAAGTGTTATAAGAATAGATTGCAAGAGACATCATTGAACTAACACTGGGTCTTTTAAGAAAATAGGGAAGATTTCCAAAAACAAAAACTGGCTGCTCTCTCTCTCTCAAAACAAACTGTATCCATGAGATACACGGAAACAAAACTTAGGATGGGTTTGGAAGGGGGGAATCAAAAGGACTTACCAGCAGCAAATGCAGTGGCGGCAAGAGCGCCCAAAACGAGTGATCTGAATTGCATCTTTTAATGTGGGTGTTGGTTGTAAGAACACAGAAAAAGCTTGGGGATGACAGGACAAGAAAAGAGAAAGGAAAAGGGAACGTCGAAAGGAATTTAAAACAAAAATTTCGAGAGGAGAAAAGAAAGAAAGGGCAGTGTTGAAAATGCTGGCGCGCGCAGGAGCAAAAAAAAGGGCGATCGACCAAAACGCGCCAAAAAAAATCAACGCCGCGCTTCCAAACTCGGCAACAAAGCATTGTTGACTAATTACCGCATTTGGAATGCACAGCGCAAAAAAAAAACTACAGGTACATGGGGGGACAATTATATCACTCTCTCTTTTTCGAGTTGAAGCCTCAACGGAACTGAGTGTGTGTATATAAGATAAAGATAGAATGATCTAGAAATACTTTCTGATGGCATTAAAACACTGCATGAATTAGAGCTGTTTTTTTGGAATGGTGTAAATGCGAGAGACGGTCGGCATGGTTTCTGCGTCTTTCTCTGTTCTTCTACGAAAAACCCCGAAATCCCCCCCTCTCTCAACACCGAAATCCTCGGATGGCTCGGCTGTCACAAACGTGCACTTTGTAATGAAACATAATTATCATAACTATATATACCTGTTTTATAATAGAAAAAGTGATTGCTATTAAACGGAGATAATCCTGTTGAATATGAACTATAAAGGAAAGAGGAGACTGAAGGCCTTCAATCAATCAACTGGGGTGTTGTTCATTGCAACTGTGAAATAAACTCTTATTTATTCTTTGTTGTTCTTTTAATACTGCATGGCATGGGCCCATTGTTTACTTTGTTCGCAAAAACGCCCCCGAAGCGGAAACTCGGATCCTTTTTTGGTCAAACATTACTCTACTGGAAATCTTCTGTGTTCATCTAATTAAGTTCTGGTATATAGTGATGTTCTTTAATATTAATGTCCACTTAGGTTTATAGACATGGGTATACATACATATACTTATTTCTTTTGTCATGGCTCAATTCCACACCTTAGATAAGATATTCATGTCCCCTCTCCTATAACCAATCTCTATGAGGAATGGTAAGATTACATCTTTCTCTCTCTATCTATCTCTCTCGCCGATCTCAATTCTCTTCTTCCAAACCCTTCTAGCAAGCCTCCACGTTTGCCCCAGGTAAACGTACTTTACGGAACCTACATTAAGAGTCAGGCACATTCACAATTCTATACTCATTACCCTCCATTTGATCTCTGTTTATAACACTAAATTATATATGTATATTATGTGATCCTGTGTGACACGTGCTTGTTCCTGACCATATCCATTTATGCTTGCATTGTTAGAACATCCTGATAGAAAGCCTATCCCCTCTTTTCTTCTCTTTTCGCCAAACTAAAATTACGCAAAACAATTGCGAGAATTTACAGAAAGAAAGAAAAAACAAAAGCCGGAAAAAAAACACAAAACAAAACACAGAAGCATTGTCAGGACAACAACTGCGCCAGATTTGGCGCAAAAATCACGACTTGGTGTTAAACAAAAATTGCGACAGAGATTCCCAATTTGGGTAAAGTAATTGATCTTTCACTTCAAAGAGAACCAGAGGTTGACAAATAAAAAAGGATTATGAGGCAAGGGATATATGTGGATTAGACTCAAGATAGTAGTGTTTCCCTCTTTTTTTTCTTAATCTTTCCTTCTATTATATCTAGTTTGGAACAACTTTGTTGATGCACTCTTAGTATTTAATAAATCCTTTCTAAAGGAACTGTTTTTCCTTAACATTGTGTAAACCGGCCTTTCTAGACAACAACACCATCGAAAAATAATCCTCAAAGTCTGCTGGGGCTGTCCCAGTGGCAACGTACCTCTGAGTGATCCAATCCAGTTTTAACAAGTTGTACAAAAGCCCACTCCAATTCTTCTGGTTTTTAGAGGAGACCACCCACTTATCACCTTTGTAGGATTCACCAAGACTATACTTGTCATTTCTTCTTCTTCTTCTTCTTAGTCTAATCTTGGGTAATGAAACACCTAAGACTCTCACTAAATAATGTCTTAAACTGTGTTTCTTGTCAATTTGTGGCTCAAGAGCTATAGTGGTGAGGTTGGTGGTGTTCACAGTGGATAGAGCCTGTGTGGCATGGTACAACGCCATGTCGGCTTGAATACTCGGATGCATTGTTCGTATGGTCTGTATGCGTAAATGTATGTATGTGTCTGAGAAAAACATCTTTCTGACGAGGATGACCACTAGTTATATACTTGTGACGTAGAGGGGTTTTTCTACAATATAGACTTAATGTGAGAGGTTTAGATCTCGATACATGAACTTTCTGTCTGGAAGGAAAGAAGATGCAAGCTTTACGGAAGAAGGTCATCAGGTGTTAACTAATATACTCTTCTGCTATATAGAGAGTTAAAGTCAAACGTTTAACTAATTTCTACTTTATAGACAAATAGGCTGATTCATTGGTTGGAGATTTAGCAACATTGGATAATGGGTGGTTGTTTATACATTATCTTATATTGTCGTCCAGAGAGAGTTATGATAGAAATATTAATTTGAAGTAATTAAGTATTAAAGAAAGATTATATTGGTATACTTGTGTCTGCCAATCTTTAAACTTTACCTTCTATTTTTATATTTATCATTTATTTTTTATAGAAACTTGGGATTGGGGTTTATTCTAGGAAATAGTATGCAGAATTAATAACAGTAGATAAAACAAAACACTAAATTTTCATTAAATATTTAAAATAGCGATAGATAAAAGCTTTATTACAAACAGCAAAATTGAATCATCAAGAAATAAACCTACATCTCTCTCACTGGGTAACCAGATCCAATGCATATAACGAATCAATCATATAAGTTGTTTTACCGAGGTGTACGGGTGTAGCTGGACTCATAAGATAACAAAACTATTCTTTTTCTTACAGTTCCTGTTACGGGATGATCTAAGCAACAAACAGAATGAGTAAGTTCTTTATTCATCCCTCCAGGTATCCATAACACAAGAGAACAAAAAAGTATCCAATGACATATCATTTTCTATTGTGGTTTTATATTGAATTATCCGATGTATCTCCTCAAATATGTAAAACGTACAGCATACAATCATGTAGATCTCTGTATGAAATGTAAATGAAGCTGTATAAAACGTACAGTTATCATGCAGAGTTATGTTGAGGTTTTTTTTTCTTGTCTTGTTTGAACTTCTTGAAGTTTATCCAAAAAGGAACAAAGGCGTTTTGCAGAAAAAATTGAAAACAAAATAGGGAGAAGACAGACTTTCAGGATTGGACCTGTGAGTTTTCTCTTAATGCGTAAAATGAGGGGAAGGCTGAGAGACAGAGCTTATCAGTTGAACAATGATTTAAACAGTCTGCCTTTATAAAGAAATAGAGAGTGTGTGTGTTAAGATGAAGCTTGTATTATTATATTACGTAATGTAAATTATTTTATTACCCTCTCTTATTTGAAAAACTCCGTTTGCTTCCTTTCTCCCCTCGCTTTTGGCCGATATGCGCGGTTCTTTGCTCTCATAGCAAAGCTCACCTGAACTTTTGACACAATCGGACTTGGTTTTTGCCATCATCATTAGTTATATATGAATCATCACCAACAGCTACCCCTTCAAGAAAGAAAGAAAGATTGCTAACTCCATACATCTCATTAATCACTCACAAAAGAAAAAGATTTAAAGAAAAGCAAAATGTCCTTCATCCCAATCATCTGTGGTATGAACAACTACGATTCAGACTTGAGTGGATACCCAACCAACTTGCAATGTCCCAATTGTCACAATCCAAGTGTTAAAGCAGTTAAGAGAAGAGAGTTTTTCACTATCTGGTTCATCCCTCTGGTTCCGATTTATTGGGGAAAGCAACTCATGTGTACCATTTGCACTTGGAGACAGGACATTGACTCTAAAGAACTCGAAAAGTATAACATACACCCCAAGAATTGAAAGAGAGATGGGCAAGAATAATGTCGTAATGATTGATCTAAATTATCATCTATGACATTAAAGGAGCCCCCATCTTTCTCTTCGTCTACAGTTTCTCCCAGCTACAGACACTTTGATAAAGGATGGCTACTTCTCATTGTAACATTGTGTTCAATACCACAGATACTATTTTTAATGTGAGATGAGAAGTTATTCATGCTAAGATTCCTCTATACTCTGCTACTTTCTAATTCAAATCTCACATACAAAGAGGCGGTGGAATTATACGTCAAACTGTAAGGTTATAACCATATCACACCCGGACACCCAAGCTTAAATCAACGTGGGTATATAAGAAAGTTTTACGAAGTGAGCGTGTCCTTACCAGGGAATTTGGCGCCGGCGCCAGCTCACTTTTATTAGTTTAATTTATCTTAGGTGATAATGTCTGTGTTGTACTCTTTTTTTTTAAGTAAGTACTTAGTACGTCTAAAACACAACGATATGTTTAGTAGTATACTCATTATAGCCTATAGCCCCCTCTTTGTCTTTATTGTGTTAAAGAAAGTGTATGCATCTTTTTTTTTGGTGGTGCCAATCTTATCACGCAGTTTTATTTTACGAAGAGTTTTTTGTCTGAAATCATGCGCTTTTTTCCTCTTCTCATTGTAATTGTAATTTTTAACTTTTGTATGTTCTCTCTCTCTCTCTCTCTCATTTAAAGCCCCGGTATGAATAAATCTACTGATCTACAAGCGTAAAGAACATATTTTCCCAAAAAAAATAATAAAAATAATTATAATAATAATAATTGAAGGACAATTAGAAAGTTTATCCGAAACTCAGAAGTTGAGGAAAACAAGAAACTTCTTAACAAATATTTGCATTAGCGGAAGATGCCGGCATGAACACAAAAACGGAGCCGAGATAAGCTGAGTGATCTCTTCACAAGTATTTTTATACAAAGTTCTAGAGATATCAAATTCATGGATTGTCCTAACGCTAATATGGAGAAACACACCACAGTTATATATACACACTCAATTGTAACACACACATACACACACTCTCTCTATCTTTGGTGATCACCAAGGTGACCATTTAAGACCCCCCTACAGAGTATAGCCGTTCTCTCCCCTCCCATCACCGAAAAACCTTACAGTTATGCATAACATTGCATAATGTATGCGCGTCTCATGCTACTCACTGCACAATGATGCTCCATAACATCTTATTTTTTTTTTCCTTTTCTAATTTTGTTTAATTTCGGCGTGCTCCTCTTGGTATCATGATTTTTTTGTGATAGCACCATACATGGCCTTCTCCTCCCTTTTTTTCTTTCTCTCTCTCTTCTTGCTTTCTCCTTCTCAGACACTATATAACGAGGATTATCTTTTGATACCCTTGGCCTATTGTTCTTTCCTTACATCACCCCTCTCACGCCCTCACCACTGTTATCACAAATCCGCATTCTCACTTACACACATACAAACCTGTAACTTGCGTCTTATCTATCCAGCCACAACATTTTGTGTCCAAACACAAATTATCAACAAACTGACGCTTATTTTTAGTACCGCTGCCACTAGAGGAATACAATTAACAGAGAGAAGACTTACTCAATCAATCAATCAATCAATCAATCAAAAAAAGTCTAAACCATGGATTCAGTATCATCTTTTGAAGACTTCTTTTACACCGAGCCATCGAACTCAGACCCGTTCAACTTGTCCTTTGATGACTTCCAGCTTACAACTTCCTTATCAAGCAATGTGAGCAATAACATTGCCTCCACATTGTCGAGAATGGACCAACTGGAGGTTGAGGATCTTCAACAACTCTTTTCCATGGCTTCTTCTTCTTCTTCTTCTTCAACGACAACACCTCCCTCTCAAGAGGCCAGTTCTGCTTTTCTCGTGGGAAGCATCGGTTTGGATTCTGGATTGTCAACTGAAGTCTCTCTACCAACCTTCACCAATGACTTCTTTGAAGAGAGTCTCTCCAGCACCACCCCAGGATCGTTATCCAACAGTGTTAATTCCACCCCATTGTCCAACATCACACCAACAACATCTGCTAAGCAGCCCTCAGTGGGATTGGAAAAAGACACTGACAAAAACACTGTTTTATTTCCTGGAGTCTTGGCCACAAATCCAGAAGAACCACCTTCCTCTTTTGAAACAATAAACTCTACAATGTTGTTCCAGCCTATGAAGTCTATTGTGAATAATACCGAGCCGGGCATGTCAGTGCCAAACATATCACTAAACAGCTCTTCATATAGCCCTTGCCTCTACATTGCAGATTCTCCTGACGTTATGGTCCCTCCAGCCTCATCAGAATTATCCAGCAGGAAGACCAAGCTCACCAAGACGAAATCCAGATCCATTAGTGGGGCCTCTTCCAACTCCAGCGACAGCACTAAATCCCGCAACTCGCTCGACTCAAGACTTTCTTTACAGCGTCTAGGTGAGGTACTCAAGACCAAATCACAGAAGGATACGATAAACATGGAGAAGTTCATCTTGAAAGTGTTTCAGCACGACTTGGGCTTCCCACTTGGTTACAAGACCTGGATCAGAGACACAACGCAGGAGTATAGACAGGAGCTGCTCGAAGGTCTCCATCAAAGAGTCTCCTCGGTGTATCCTCAACTAACAAAACCCTTGTTAGAAACTGTTATCAGAAGGGCAACCTACTCCATGATGCAAGGAAGATTAAGAAAAGAGAGAAGAGCTGCTTCTAAGGCTAATATTAAGAAATGAAGATTATAAAAAAAGAAAGGAGGGGTCTGACTAACCCTTTATGTGTGATGTGCTAATTTATTCTATGATGATTTTATTCTCTGTTTTTTATATTTACTGTTTGTTTGTGTTTTTTTGTCCTTTGTCGTACTTTATATGGTGTCTTTTTTATCTCTTGCTATTTCCTTAGTAGTTGTTATATTAATCTTTGTTGATTTATTACGGTTTGTTATGGTGGAAAGAAATCTGGTATATAATCCAACCATACCCTTTTCCTCTATACAAAAGTGTAATTGGTTATTTCTTCTTCTCTGATACCAAATTTCACTTCACAAAACATTCAGTGCCGGATTTCTGATCCAGAAACGTGCATTTACTACCGGATATGGACGACGATGATTGATCATCCCTCTCTTGTTCACAAAGATGGAAGTATGTATGTGTGTGTCTCAGACATTTAAACTCGTAAAATATCACAGAGACAACAAACTGTAACAACTTGGTATTCAGGAATCAGCAATGAGTACTTCGTTGTACTCCTTCTCTTGGAAGAATAAAAGGGGAAATAAACCCTAAATTATCGGCGAAATTAACTAATGACGTCATTTTGGATGAATTTAGATAGAGGGTTGGTGTCACGTGATCGTTCCCAGTTGAGTCAGAACTTGCAAGTTTATTATCATTCATTCATTCAGTAATCCAATACATACATACATATATATATATATATAAGCACAACGTAGAAACAGGGGTTTGGCCTCAAGTGAAAACTAAACCGAACCACCACTCTGGTTGTGACCACCAACCAAGCCAGCCATTTCTAACAATGCTCTATCTTCGCCTATACTCTTCAAGTTAATCTGCTGTCTTCTCTTTGCTTCATTCTGTTCCCATTCCCATCTCTTATTTTGCTCCTCCAGCTCTTTGGCACCACCGCATCCCCAAACCTCGACGTCGCTCAGTATGAACCTATCTTCGAAAGCATCGTCATCAGAAGCACCAGCAAGAGATCTGTACTCACCACCAAGACCCAAGTTTCTCATCACTGCAAACTCCAGAGAGGAATCAATTGTCAACGACACATTTCCTGGGTTATACCTTAGGAGCTCACTATTTCCTCGGATACTAGGCAACTGTGAACCAAACCCTATGCCTCCACCAAGAGTACTGAAATACATGAAATGTTTGGCACTAATAGAGGCCGTAAACACCCTCTGCACGGGACTCAACTGAAATATTGTAGTATTGGAGCTCCCAATAGTCTCTTTATTCGATACCCTCCATGGCTGGTCAACATACACTCCATACACAATCTCATCCTCAGAATCTGGTGTGTTGGCCATGGCAGCGCTTGAGCTCGGTAGTCGAGGGAAATGCTCTTCAAACTTCTTGTATCGAGGACTCTTCATGGCTTTTTCTTTTGTAATTCTTGTTCCTTTCAAGAGAAGAATGGATGGTGCGTTCCATTTGAAAACCTTGGACTCAAATGATCTCATGGAAAACCCACAGTCTCGGCCTACATACATCTTTCGGATGTTAGCATACACGAGTTCAGGCTGGAAGTACGTTGAGAGTTGAGCAATTGAGTATGAGTCAATGAGACGACTGTGATGTGAGTCGTCTAATATGTTGGCATCAACAGCTTCGTTTGAAGTGTCATAGAGTAGTGATTCCAAAAGCGAGGAAAATGGTAAGAGAATATGCGGAGCCACTGTTCCAATCACATGTGCAAATTGTGTAAAGAACACTTGCGTGGTGCTCAGATTCTGGGATGTGATTTCTAGATTCATTGCTCTGAGAATAGGCAGAGCTTGCTTTTTGTACTGCCTCAGCTTTGGGAACTGAAGTGTGTACTTCTTCAATGACTCTGTTGGTTGAAGCCGCGTGATAAGGAGCAAAAAGGCCAATATCGTAAGAACATCATCAGCTGGAATGAACAACTCATCAATGTTTAGCCCATCAAAAGTCTTGACGGTTTCAGTTTCAGGCCAGGAAATTACTCCAGGCCTCTGGTATACTACTGTCTGATTATCATCGGGCGTCAGCGGGGTCGACCGCCTCGTCGATTGGCTGGCCAGCGAAACAAATAACAATTTCACATAGTCAACGCGACCACCAAAGATCTTGGAGAATCTTTCCTTATTCAACAGGTTCAGTGCAGTTAGTAGACCACGAGTCGTTAGTGGTGTTTGCGTGTGCGCTAACAATGGGTACTGTGACAGGCTGGTGACAAATTCATAGAGCAAGTGCCGAATGTGAGGTTCATCATCTGGAAGTTCCAGCAGTGTGCTAAAGTCGTCCTCAGAGACGATTTCCTCTGTCGTTGGTGAGCTCTTTAAAGATTTTTGAATCTCAGCAAGATTCTTCTTTAGCGACATGAGCTCAATAGGCTCGAGACCCCTGGCGCATTGTTGGGAGAAAAGAGTGAGAATCTCTTCATTGGTAACTGTCCGTTGAAGTCCCTTTGTTTCTCCACTAGCTGACTGTCCCATGTTTTTCTTCGTCCTTCAATTCTGAGATAGAATTCAGTAATGTGCTTGTGACGGAAAAGAGCAGACAGTTAGCAATTCAAGACGGGGAGGAAAGTATACAAACGCGATTCTTAAATTTACATAATTTACTATATAACTGGGACGGCACGGGGCACATAACACACCATATACCTTTTCTCTGTCCGTGATAAAACTGTCTCTTTTAAAAGTTTTTTTATTATAAGCAATTAAGAAAAAAAGAAAATAAAGCCATTAACGATAGTCCTATTCTGAAGTGTTTATAGGGCCTTTCCCCATCAGCAGTAATTTGCGGTTATAATCTCTTCTGAGAGCGTAATACTCTACCAGGAACTGCGCAAACTCATCAAGGAAACAACCAAGGACCCAATACGTTGAAAAGCTGGCACTCCTCTTCAGAGTCAAATGCCTTAGCACTGATGTAGTAGCATACTTGAAGTTTAATATGAATGTATGAAGTGAATACTTCTTTGGGAACATGACTAATAGTTCAACAAGGAAGTTGACGATCTTCATCTTTGGAGGAAACACCTTCTCAGTGTGGAGTGCCATCTTATAGTATCTGATGAATGGGGACTGATTCCGGTTGAGCGCCATGAATCGATCATCTTTAGTTTCAAAGATAGTTGGAAACAATCTAATGAGATTGAGGATGTCTGCTGGGATATTCAGTGTCTGGGAAATGACCTCCAAGATATCAAACTCATGCCAATCAGAAAGCAACTGTTGGCGTACATCATGTTGTGAAATAAGCTCTAGAAAAGTCTTGAAAAGCATATCGCTCTTAGCCAACATTGCCAACAGCTGAGTTATAGTCTCATCCCTCTTATCAAGCGTTTGGAAGTCCATAACCTCGTGACAAAGAAACTGAATAAACGCTTCGTCGACGGGACTTGCCACGGGTGTTATGATCACTGCAAACCTTAAAGTTTCATCCAAGAACGATAACTTTTTACTACGCGTTGGTCTCTTCTTCTCCAACCACGCATCTGCTAGAGCTGTAAATCTGATGTTGGTATAGCAATACTTGGCTCCCATACGGGAACCGATCCTCGTGGTCGAGCAGTTATGAACCATCTTCATAAGCTTGCCAAACTGTGGCTTCCCAACAGGTGGATACCCCTGAAAAGGATACGTGTGGTTATAGTAGTACTTGAAGTCCTCATATGCCCTCTCTTTGCGTAGAAACGAGTTCTTGCAGGGCTCAAACATCCCAGTGACGCAATGAAGTGCCAGTCCTCGTTGTATCTGAGCCTTAGTGTAATGCTCTTCAAGCATAAATCTTATGAGATCTTCAGGAGAAGACTGGTTAAAACGCTTGATGTCCGCGTACATCACTTCATCATCGTTGGTGGCCTTCCTCCTTGCCGTCTGTTGCTCTGTTTGGATAATCACCATGTTGGGATGTTGGGTATATGGCCGTTCACTAGGACTCATGGTGATGACAGATGTTGCAACTCGTGAGACGGTGCCTTACGAGTCAGGTTTTGTGTGTGTCTGCGTTCGTCTGTAGACCATCCTTTGAAAGCTGCTTCCCCAAATCATCCACACCACATTTGCTCAACAATTGTGAGCTGGTGCATAACTTGATGCAGTTTTTAACATGATGGGACAAGTCAAATATAGAAGGGTTACGGAGCGTTTGAAATTTGGTCTCAGGTTTGGCAGTTATTTAAAACTCATTGTTGTTTGAAGTCAATAAAGAAGCTTCCAGTGATAAGAATTACTATGACCATCAAATCCTTCTCATAAAAGAAAATAGAAGTGAAGTCAAAATGCAATGAGAGGTGGTGCTACATTACTTTACTATTGGCATTAGACTGTGGGTCACGTGATGCTACTATAACTAATTCGCGTAGACCCATAAAGTTTCTATCACCACATATCATCGATGACTTTAACAAGTATCTCCATCAAGAGATGAAAAACAGGAATAAGGAAAGAGGAAAAAGTAACATGACAGACTCGGAACTGCTTCAGGAGCTCAAGAGACTACGACTTGAGAACTCACAGCTAAAATCGAAACTCCAATCACAGCCTACACCACAGGATCAGCAGCAGCTGTTCAAAGGCCTCACACACGATGAGTACCAACGATACGGCCGTCAAATGATCGTCCCACAGATAGGACACAAGGGACAACTCCGTTTGAAGAAATCCAAGGTCCTTGTTGTTGGAGCTGGTGGGCTTGGCTGCCCTGCGCTGATGTATCTCACAGGCTCAGGTATTGGTCAGATTGGAATCATCGATGGGGATACCGTTGATGTATCGAATTTACACAGACAGGTGATTCATTCTACGGACACAGTGGGGATGCTGAAAGTTGAGAGTGCAAGACTGTTTATGAGAAGGCTAAATCCAAACGTCCATGTACATGTCTATGGTGAACATCTGACCCCACAAAACGCCTTTAGAGTATTTGAAGAGTACGATTTGGTGTTGGACTGTACCGACTCTCCAAAATCGAGATATTTGATATCAGATGTTGCTGTTTGTATGGGGAAGACTGTAGTTTCTGGGTCTGGGTTAAAGACTGAAGGACAGCTATCGATATTGAACTTCCAAAATGTTGGACCTTGTTACAGATGTTTCTACCCAACGCCACCACCACCAAACAGTGTTACCAGCTGTAAGGATGGCGGTGTTGTTGGTTCAGTGATTGGATTGATGGGTGTTATGATGGCTCTGGAAGCTATAAAGGTGATAACGGGGCACTATGATATCGAGACATTCAAGCCCTTCCTGTCTATTTACTCAGGGTACGACCAACAGTCCATAAGGACGTTCAAGATGAGGGGACGTAAGAAGGATTGTGTGTCATGCAATGGAACTATCTCCAAGGAGTACATCATGAACGAGATTAACTACTTTGAGTTCTGTGGCGTGGTAGACTATGATGTCCTACCAGATGACCTGAGAATATCTGTTCAGGAGTACAAGGATCTTATCAGCACCGACCATGTCCTTCTTGATGTCAGACCCACTGAGCATTATGAGCTTGTACACCTCCCACACTCGATCAACGTGCCATGGGACAAGATCCAACGCATGAAGGATTCCACAGAACTTGACCTCGACACTACTAAACCAATTTACACCATTTGTAGATTTGGTAACGACTCCCAATACGCGTCAAGGTTCCTCAATGACAAGTTTAACCTGAACACCAAGGACATCAAAGGAGGATTAAATCAGTGGTCTGCGCAGATTGACCCTGATTTGCCAACGTATTAAATCGGCTACAGACTCTGTTGATGTCTTCACTAGTAATACAAGGTATTCATTAAGTCATTAGCATAGTCAGCCCACATAAACCTCAACTGTAAAGTCTTCTTCCAACTCTGTGTCTCCAACTGTTTGTGTAAGAGGAATGTCTTCATCATCAAACACAAGACGCACTTTAGAGTTAGCAGGAAGACCCTTCTTCTCAAGGTAGTGAGAGACCAATTTGGACATCTTAGTCTCCGCATTCACACGAACAAAAAGCTTTTTGTTATCTTCGCCTATCAAGCCAATCTTGAAGTACCCTTCACCATCTTCGACTTCCTCAACACACTCAGCGGATAATGCTCTTGTTGGGAGTTGCGCACCCTTCGCAGCATCATGGGCTGCAATCTCTTCATCAATCTCCTTGTAAGCATCATCGTCTTGCTGAATGTCATCATAAGCATCAGCCTTGGCAGCCTCTGCCCTAGCGATTCTGTCCAGCTCTTCTTCTCTTGCTGCAGCCAATTGTGTCTGTCTTTTCTGTTCCATTTTCTCGAACTCAATAATTCTAACCTGGTCTTTGGTATACAGGCCCAACTCAAGCGTTGCTGGTGATCCATCTGCTGGCTGTGGAATTTGAAGAGCATCAGGACTCATATACTCTGTTATCCTAAGGTCATTCCAGAGAAGTTGTACGCTCTCTGTAACGTAATACGGCAGGTATTGCTGAGAATCAGGCTGGCTGTTGAGAAGGTACTTCAAAATCTTTGAGACAACACTTCCGAATTTTTTATGACCTTTGATATCCAAGTCAACAGCGGTGTCAGTGGTCCCAGGTAAAAACGATGTGACATGTAGTTGATAGTTTCGTGGCTCCCTTGTTTCTTCTCCATTATAATGAGCGGCAAACTCATCCGCATCAGTAGCAGTCCTTGTGGGTTGATCTGGCACTTTCAAACTGGTTGCAAGTTTGGTCATTCTTCTAATCTTCGCTGCAAACTCCATGTCATCGTATATATCGAGATCTGGATCAAAGTCATCTATGGAAGAGATTGTACGGGAGGCATATTGATTCTTAATGGCTTGGATGTCCACTGACGGTGGCGTAAGCCGTCTTTTTAGTCTCTTCCGTTCAGGTTTGTGTGTGGTAGAATTTTCATCTGAAAGTTCAACAACCTCAACATCAATTGGTACCACGGTGTCTGGGGATGCAGATTGCGCCTCCTCAGTAAATGATGGGGTTGAAGAAGTCTCTCCAGATGGCATCAGTGTGGTTTTCTTCTTCTTCTTCGTCTTCTTTTTCTTCTTCTTCAACTCGGGAAGACGAGTCGGTAACGACATGGAAAAGAAGTCATCCTCAACGCTAAGCGGTGTCTTCTTCTCGACTGCTGACGTTGTTGAAGATTGGCGGGTAGCTGGTGATGTTATTGTGGATGATGATGATGATGATGAAGAGGCTGCTGGTTGCACTGTAGCTGACACTGACACCGACACCGATGAGAGCACTGGAGTCGCATGTGCAGATAGGGTAATTGACGGTGTCAACTCCTCTGGGGTTGTGACATTGCTGGACTTGGCCATTGCGTTGTCCAGTACAATTTCATCTTGACGTTGGTCTGCTTTGTTTGAAGCATCTGAGTTACTCGACTGTACTAGCGCGGTAGCTGGGGCGGCACCCAAAAGTGAACTTTTTCTGGACATTCGAGCCACTTCCCGAAGAACAAGGATTTGGGATTAATAAATAGAGAAATTAAAGAGAGATGTTGGATACGCCGCTGTGATTAATTGCTTTCTTTTTACTTATCCTTTTACCAAAAGCACTCAAAAACAAACTAAAGGCGCGCATAGGTGTTGATCAACATCAACATCAACAACAACAATTTCGCGAATTAACCGCGAAATCATTTGTTCCGCGAAACCAATGGTTTGGCGTGAAATATAGGCGCTGCATTTTATGTACCTATCACTTCATCAATATTATATAATTTTGGTGTTTTGTAGTGAGCCAGATGATAAGCTTCTTTAAGCTTTTTACATTATCTCTGATTACTTTTCTATATATATATATATAAGATGTCTTTTCTACATACATCAAGAGCGCACCAATTGTCCGACCTCGGCATCACACAAAAGCCCTCATTTTTAAATTTAAAGCTTTTCCAGATCTCGATCTTCCCCTGCTGCTTTAATTTTTTTTCGCCAAAACGCCAAAACGCCAAAACGCGCATTTGCGCTAGGAGGTTTAAAAAAAAATTGTAAAAACGCGTCGAAGTTCTTCTGCTTCCCCAAAAAAAAAGACTTCTTAATTCACTCATTCACTGAAAAGAAGAACAAGAAGGATAAGAAGATTTTTGGCTGTGTGGCTTTGGTTTTCTATTCTATTTTCTCTCCCATTTTTTTCATTCGTTTAACTCTTATTCCTCTAAGCATTTCTATTCAACGATCGTTTTTTCTCTTTCTTTCTCTCCCTCTCTCATTCATTCATTTCTGACCTGCCCCTTTTGTCCACACAGTTTATTTTTGTTACTCAGATCCCAAAGTATAACTACATAACCACCACATATGCAGTCTGTTTACTCCCCATACGAGCTCTCATACACCCAGATGGTGCCACAGCGCATCCTCGTCAACTCTCCGCAGGTTGGATCCCAGTTCTTTGGCTTTGAGGACCAGGAAGCCCAGCTTGCCCAGCACTCACAGCACCCACAGCAGATCATACCAATGGAATATGACCAATACGCCGATCCAGTTGCTATCCAGCACCAACAGCACCAGTTGCACCAGCACCAGACCACAGGTCTCGAACAACAACTACAGGGCTTGGCCATCCAACCTGAAATGGGACAAGGTGAGGAATTCTTCCGTGATGGAGGAGCACAATTCCAGCAGCGTCCTCAACAGCAGCAACCATTTAGCAACGAATCCATTAATGGCTCTGCTCACCCAGCTTCTGCTGTCCCTTCGTTTGACTATCCACAGATGATCCCTGCCGGTGATTTCAACTCTGCTCCTTCCCGCACAGTCTACTTGGGTAACGTCCCACAAGACATCACTGCTAAGGAACTGTTGGATCACGTTCGTTCCGGTGTCGTTGAGAATGTGAGAATTCTTCCAGAGAAGATGTGTGCCTTCATCTCCTTCTTGGATGAGTCTTCTGCGCTCTTGTTCCACTCTGATGCCATTTTGAAAAGACTGAACATCAAGGACAATGACATCAAGATTGGTTGGGGTCGTAATGCGCCATTGTCCCCATTGGTGCTCACCTCTGTTCAAAGAGATGGCGCCACTAGAAACGTCTACATCGGTGCTCTTCCAAAAGATATCACTGAAGACCAACTGCGTGTGGATCTTGGTTCATATGGAATCATTGATACAGTGAAGATCTTGCCAGAGAAGGGTGTGGCCTTTGTTCATTTTTGTTCTATCGCTAGTGCTATCAAAGTTGTCACGACTTTGTCTGAAAAAAATGAGTTCTACGCCGATAAAAAGGTGTTCTACGGTAAAGACCGTTGTGCTTTTATTACAAAGACACAGCAGCACAATGCTGCTCAATACCTTGGTCTTGCCCCAGGAATGGAGCACTTGGTGACGAATGCGGACCGTGAATTTATCTCA
Source organism: Petasospora petersonii (assembly GCA_030574135.1). Taxonomy (NCBI): domain Eukaryota; kingdom Fungi; phylum Ascomycota; class Saccharomycetes; order Phaffomycetales; family Wickerhamomycetaceae; genus Petasospora; species Petasospora petersonii. Next base: position 218,356 of record JAJMEM010000021.1, read on the forward strand.
TCTACTTTACTCCAACAGTCCGCTGCTGCTGCTGCTATTGCCACCACCGCTGGTGGTGCTAACAACCTTGGTAACAGAACCGTGTACTTGGGCAACTTGCCAAAGGACGTCAAGGTTGAAGAGATTTGTAACGTTGTCCGTGGTGGTCTTTTGCAGAATGTCAAGTACCTGCAGGACCGTCATGTGTGTTTCATCACTTTTATCGATCCAATTGCAGCTGCTCAGTTCTATGCCATGGCCCAGATCCATGGTTTGACTATCCACAACAAGAGAATCAAAATTGGTTGGGGAAAGCATTCTGGTCCGTTATCCAATGGATTGACCTTAGCGGTTTCGAGTGGTGCATCAAGAAACATTTACATTGGTAACATTGATCCAAAGGATCCAAAGTTTTCCAAGGAAGCGTTGAGGGCCAAGTTCAGCGAGTTTGGTGATATTGAGCAGATCAACTACTTGGTGGAGAAGAATTGTGTGTTTGTTAACTTCACCTCCATCTCCAATGCTATCTTGGCCATTGATAAGATCAAGATTGATAACGATTTCAAGGACTTGAAGATTAACTTTGGTAAAGATCGTTGTGGTAACATTCCAAGACAGTTTGTCAACCAGAATGGTCAGAACAAGCAGCAGCAGCAGCAGCAGCAACAACAACAACAACAACAACAGTGATTTTCATGTTTATATACCGGTTTCTTTTGGTCATTCCCATTCTTTACACATATGTCTTATGATTCATTTCATTTCGGTTTTCTTTTTTTATTTGGTCATTACATATCATCTATTGATCATGGATATTGCTTTACAATTGTTGACACACACACATACACATCTGTTAAGCTCATTTCATTTCATTACTGGGTTAAAGTTACCAGTTCCTACTTGTTTTTGCTTCTGAAAACTCCTCCATGATAAAATATAATGGATTTTCACATCACATTTACACTTTATAAGTGTTTTTCTTTCTTTTTCTTTGTTGTTCTTACTTTCTTTTTGCCTTTCATAAAATATAATCTTTCAATTTTCCTCTTTTTTTCTTCATCATCTTCTTCATTTTTATTGTTTCAACTTATATATATATAACTAAGTTACACAGTTATCTCATTCTAACTCATCTGTATAAATGGTTCTTTACCAATAAAAGTTTATTCGGTCACGTGATGAGACCTACCTGCTAGAGTATTATATGGAATCTACCCTGTACAGAAACATATGTTATTTTCTTAGTACTTGGGATAGTATTCTTCCCTTTCTTTTCTCTGTACTTGTTTAGTGTAATACTTTACAGAAATCTAATGTCTCATCTGATGTCTGACACTGTTTTTTTATTACAGTGAAGGAAGTTTTACATTGACCGCACAAGAACACAAATAATAAATGGAAATGTGAGAAAAAACAATGCAAAAAAAGAGATGAGGGCAAAGAAGAAATGATGAATGAGATTTATATAAATATATATCGAGTATCACATGATCCACTGTTTTCATATCGTTTACTTCCAATAGTTTATCACCTCTTATAATGTCGTGTGCCCTCTTACTGGAAGTGGAAGATATTACCAAGCGAGAAAATAAAACAAAAAGCATGTGATAGGAAAAAGAGAAGCGTTATAACGCATAAACGGGCATATATAAGAGTTAATAGTATTAATTTTTTTTGGGATTATGTTAACAGAGTCAACGGAGATGGATGTGGACCTTTATGGTCTGATTCAACATATGTTCATATATATATATTAGGGCTTGTTGTCATAGTGTTCTAGTGTAACACTTGTGCGTATTGCGCATCACAAAGTACAGATATCATTATTATTATTAGTATTTTTAACTATATCCCAGGAAAACTCAAAAGGGAAAAGTTGTTTAAACCGTGATTATAATAACTGGAACTAGAACTATCGTGGATTCCTTGGGTATCTTTCCTTTTTCTAATTCTTCTTTATTTTTTTGATCATTTATACTTTTGAGCCTTATCTTGCCTTCATGCTCGTTTTTTTTGTGGGAGGGGGAGCGGCTTTATCTATATCCCCCGTTCAAACTTTTATTCTAATTAGAATAAAAGTATGGGGAATGAAAGAGAGATGAAATTAGAATAAAGGATGGAAGAGACGAAGAGTCTAAGTTAGAAATCATTATAAAGTGGAAAACGTTAAGTTAATAACCAAGAGTAATATTTGCTTCACTTGCTTCTTCTTCTCTTTATCGCCAAGCACGTGCTGAGTTTCTCCGACAAACGGGAAAAAATAATAAAATAAAAATACGGTCAAAGCTTAAAAGAAACAATAAGGATTAGAAAGGCACATGGGCTATTAATTTGTACTGTAAGGAAGTATATATATATGTATCTCTCCTTCTTCTCTGTACTAATGGTACCACATATTGTCATTCGGCAATTGATTTTTCCACGTGCTTCTATTTCATTCTCTTATAGGACCAAACGTAGGAGTTGTGTGCTTACCAGTAATTTATGCAGTGTTATGCATCTCTTCAGAAGTTTTACCCCCCCCCCCTCCAACCTCCTCCTCTAAGCTGGTGAGACAAAAAAGAGCATCAATTTATACATTTATATATAACCCACTGTTATTCTTCCCTTTTTTGTTCTTCTTCTGTACTATTAAATATTATTATCAACAAGGAAAGACAAAACAATGGGAGTCATCGCAAGAGATCTTCCTCACTCCTTCAAGGACGCCTGTATAGGCTGGTTCCCAAGAGCAAAGAAAGAGCTCACACTCTCCAAGGACGACCGTCTCCAGCTCGAATCTGAGGCTGAGTACAATGAGAGAATTGCAAAGGCAAACAAGACAGGTAAGTTTAAGAAATATCTCCCCATCATCACTACAGGCTCTGGTCTTTTCTCCGATGGTTATGTGAACAACTCCATCGGTACCGTCTCAACCTGTCTCTCGCTCCTCTACCCAGACGAGTATGCCAACTCCAACGCCATCAAGAACGTCACCTCCATCGCCTTTGCCGGAACTGTCGTTGGAATGCTCATCTTTGGTTACATCTCGGACCGCTACTCCAGAAAGTTCGGTATGCTCTGGGGCACAGTCATCCTTATCCTCATGACCATCTTGACCTCTGGTGTATGGGGTAAGAACAGCTCCGACATCAGTGGTATGCTCACAGCCCTCACCGTCTACAGATTCTTCATCGGTATCGGTATTGGCTCTGAGTATCCTACGGGCTCCACAGCATGCTCTGAGGCTTCAGCTCTGCTCCCACCAGGAAAGAGAAACAGATGGTTCTGCTGGTTCACAAACTTTATGATCGACGCCGGCTTCGTCGTGTCCGCTTTTGTCCCAATGGTCCTGCTATGGATCTGTACCCCAGATCACCTGACCCCAGTGTGGAGAGTTACCTTGGGTATCGGTGCTATCCCTCCATTATCCTTGTTTATCTTGCGTTTGTACTACAAGGAGGGTGAAACTTTCCAAAAAACGAGATTCAAGAAAGTCTCTGTCCCTTACTTTGCAGTCATCAAGTTCTACTGGTTTAGACTCGCAATTGTCTCCATCATCTGGTTTATTTACGACTACTCTGCTTACGCCTTTGGCCTCTTCTCCTCCTACGTCCTTGCCAACGTCATGAATGACGACGACCTCTACTCCGTCTTTGGCTGGAACGTTGTTATCAACTTGTTCTACATCCCAGGTGCATTCTTCGGTGCCATTGCATCTGACTATTTGGGACCAAGACTCACCTTGGCCTTGGGTGTGACTTGCCAGTCTGTGATTGGTTACGCCATGGCTGGCTCTTTTGAGACTTTACGGACAAGCACTGCGGGATTCGTTGTTCTTTATGGTATTTTTATGACCCTCGGTGAGTTTGGCCCTGGTGATAACATTGGTTTACTTGCCTCCAAAACTTCGTGTACCCCAATTAGAGGCCAGTACTACGGTCTTGCAGCTGCCATTGGCAAAGTCGGCGCCTTCACCGGTACTTATGTCTTCACTCCACTGGTTAACAAACACGGTATCAAGTCTGCTTGGTGGTTGGCTTCCTCTCTTGGCTTGTTTGCAGCTTTCCTGGCCCTCTTCTTCCTCCCACCAGTCGACCAGAATGCTATGCAAGCCGAGGATGAAAAATTCCTGGAATACTTGGAATCCATTGGTTTCGACATCACACAGCTTGGTGATGACACTGCGTCCTTTTCTGCTGATAGCGAGTCCATCTCTGATGGCTCCGCTAAGGCTGAACACTTCAAGGAGAAGGTCAATGTTCAAACCACTCAGGCTTGATCGTCATTGCTCTTCTTTTTTCTTTTCTTTTGCTTTCTCTGGTTCACCCCTCCCCAGGCCCCGTGTAGATCGTCGGTTATATTAATTAGTCTGATTGTTTTAAGTTTTGACTTTCCATTCTTTTGAACAAGTTTCATTTCTATTTATTTATATAATTTCATAATCGAGTAATATACTCATTCTGTTCTTTTAATGTATCCACTCTTGATAATAGCTGTTTAGTTAAAGGACAGGAAAGCCTGCTCCAAGTCATCAATCAGGTCCTGAGGATCCTCACCACCAATTGAGACCCTGATCAAGGTCTGGTCAACGTATGGGTCCGTTACTGCTCTCCATTCAACCAAGGACTCCAAACCACCAAGCGAAGTAGCATGATGGAAATATTTCAACTTGGATGGGAAGTTCTTTGCAGTTTCCTTGGAGTCCACTTTAAAGGCAAACACTGGTCCATATCCATTTGGTAACTGTTCCTTAACAAAAGGCTCGGTCTGCATTGATGAGTGATACAGTTCTTTTAATACTTTAAATCTGCCCTTGTTCTGGTTCAAGAACGAAACGACCTTAAACGCATTATCAGACTGTCTCTTTATTCTCAAATCATAAGATCTTAGGGATCTCAACAAGAGATAAGCATCCATGTTGGCAATGTTTGTGCCAAGGTACATTCTATCCTCAATAAGCTGCTTCTTGATAGCTTTGTCCTTCACACAGACAACACCAGCCAACAAATCGGAGTGGCCACCAAAGTACTTTGTAGCAGAGTGCATCACAACGTCGGCACCAAACTGGAATGGGTCCTGCAAAGGTGGTGGAGCAAACGTAGCATCAACACTAAGAATCGCACCACGCTCATGGGCCTGATCAGCAAACCACTTGATACTCTTCGACAATCCTTCAGGGTTGACAGGGGTCTCGATATGGATCAAATCGCCAGGTTGCAACTTTGCAAGGTCTTCTTCAGAGTAAGAAAGGCGCTTAATACCGAAATTTCTCGTGTGAATCTCCAAGATCTTGTGGACACCGTGGTAGCAAGGACCAATAGCAACCTGTTTGGGGTTGAAATGTGTCATGATTCCATAAAAGGCAGCCAGTCCAGAAGAATAAATCACGGATGGACCACCAAGAATCTCCTCAAACACTTCCTCCAACTTAGAAGAGTTTGGGTGGGAGAGTCTCGAGTAAAGGTGTTGGCCCTCTGGGTATCCGTCTGGCAAGTCTGCAACAGCATTCAAGAGCTCCGGGTCTCTAGGATATCTAAAAGTAGTGCTGACGTTGATTGGGGTAACTGTATTGTGTTAACTGTCATGCTTCAAATGAAGAGTGAGAGTGAAAGAGAGAAGGGAACTTACCAATGTCCGGCACTCTGCTGCTTGCATCATCAGCATGGATCAATTGCGTAGCAAGTCCAACCATTGTAATTTTGAGTTAATTTATCAATTTGGTAGATACGGGGTGTAATAAAAGAAAAGGGGGAAGTCCAAGGGTTGATTGGGTTTCTTTTTAAAAGCCCATGCATTAGCTTCATGTGACTAAGTATAAGAGGTGAACTTGCGTTGTTGCACGTGATCTCGAGCCTCAGTGGGAGAAGACAAAAAAAACAACCAAAGCGCCCTGCGGCCGAAATCGAACGGAAGGCGACTCGTAAAAACATAAACAAACAGATACACATAAACAGACACACACTGTCCTGAGTTCGAACCTCACCTACTGCTACATTAACAAACATACAATGCCCAGACCCAGACGAACAACTAAGAAGATAGACTACTCCCAATTCGCTGGTGAAGAGCCTGACAACGACAATGATGCTGATGTCGTGATGGAGGAAGTTGTCGAGGAGAATGTCAGCGCCGATGATGAGGAGTTCAAAGATTCTGTGGTGGAGGAAGATGACCAGGACGACCCTGAAGACGTAGAAGACACTGGTAAGCCTGCTCCAAAGAAACGAGGGAGAAAGCCAAAGAATGAAGGTAAGGCGAAGGTTCTAGCAAATCCCGGGGCTAAAAAGAGCTCCGGTCCAAAGAAGGATACCAAGAACAGCAGAAACTCAACGTCGTTGAAAGACAGGTTTTTCAGAATATTTGGGTACAACAACGAGAAGCTGGTCAAGCTCGTTGATCTGAGAAACAAGTGGGATGAACAAATCTTCACGTTCGAAGAGGAACTCTTGGAACAAACCAAAGAGGTGTCACACGTTGATTTGCCAGTAGTGGAGTACAGTGCACTCACCAAGGTCGATCTGACCCGCAAATTCCCGCTCGATAGGGAGCCCATCACTTTCCAAATCAACGGTGATGAGCCTACAGTGATCAATTCAGATGAGCAAGTGGTCAATGAAACACTTCATGTCTTGAACTCCAACACCCTGATCACAGGTATGGCCTGGCTCCCTCAGAAAGACGTGTTGGACACACAGTATCTCGCTGTGGCAGTCTCCAACATCACAAAGACAGCTACTTCTCGCAAGTTCAGCATGACGTCCCGCAATGCTTATACATCAGGGTTCTACATTTACGAACTGAATACATCCACTGGCGAGCTAACTCGTCACAAGACCATCATCCACGAATGGGGCAACGCTTGGGATCTTAAATGGATCACATCCAACACAGAACTTGGAGCATTATGCGCTGTCTTCAACGATGGTAATATGCGTATCCTTTCCCTCCCAGACAATGGGCCAGATATATTGGAAATTAGGAAAGCCTCGCTGACGTACACGTTATCAGATCATATGCTCACATCTTGCGATATCTCTGGAGACCGTGTTGTTTGTGGAACAGATACAGGACATGTCGCCGAATTCACACTGTCGAACTCACTGCCGTCATACGTTCATCCACTACATACGTCATATATTCTTTCCACTCGATTGTCTTACTGCTCCCTCGATGAGACGACTCTGTTCGTATCATGTGCAGATGGCACAACCTCCCTATGTACTTTAGACGACTTGACAACAAGTGTTAATCGTACTGGAAAGAGTAAGAACATTTCGAAAATCACACAGTACTCTCCGCAATTACACTCATTTGTCCTTGTGGATAGCACAAACTCAGTCCATGTCACTCCGATCCGGTGTTTATTCGTTTCATCATCGTTGGTTTCACACGATGGCTCTATTGAAAATATGGCAACATCTTCTTTGCATCCAATGTTGCTGAGCGGTGGTGCTGATGGTCGAGTGAAGATTAACAACATTGCCAGAAGGTTATTAAATGGCCAAAAAGTATCTACTGCCTCCCATCGTGTTTTAACGTTATGGGAATTGCAGTATGGGAAACAGGAAGACACATACAGACTTGTGAGAAACTTCCCGGTTGAAGGACCAGGAGCTTATGATAATGCTGGATTCTTGAATGTTTACCCTTGGAATGTCAGTTTTGGAGCAATAAGCTGGAACGAGAATCTAGGTACAGGAAGATGGTTTGCTGCGGCCACAACGTCTGGTTTGTTGTTTATTGAAAGGGTTTGATTCTTTTGAACTATTTACCTCATGGATCATCACACACTTGTCTTGGGAAGGGGTCTTTCTTACTCAACACCAGCACACCATTGGTGTGGGACATGTAACCCTTAATGTAACCCAGATATATCATGTTAGCAACCAAACATTCTGCTTCATCGGATGAGAACGTATGTACATTTTTCGATGTTATTTCATTGTTTGTAGTGTGGTATTTGGCAAATTCGATTGCTCGTGTTATGTTGTTTATACCAAGATGTGGGTTTGATCCGTTGCAGATGTATGCTCTCTTGATCAACTTCAACACAACAAAGTTGCGGATCTCCTCGATAGCCAAGTAGAGATTCTTCTTAAGGAGCATCATCTCCATGAGCTCAAACTCGTGGTCAAACATCTTCAAATCACCATTGACGACAGCGGTGAACATGTTTGAGTAGATCTTGCCTGCTATCGGGTATTGTTTGAGACGTTCCAGATCTGGATACTTCTTGGTAACGATGAACTTCAATGGTATCAGGTAGATCAAAATCGCTTGCGAATGTGTTACGTCAGATCTCTTACACAGTGTGAATGCATGCTTAAACTTCTTGTAAGCGGTGGAGAAGTCCTTCTCTCCACAGTAGACGATTCCGCTGTAGTACAAGTACATCATAGCATGGCTCTTATCAATCTGGTGCATTTGTGGTAGACTCCACTTCATCTTTTCTAGCACTTTCTCCATGTTCTTGGCAAGGTCTCTATTTTGCAGTTTGAAGTAAATCTTCAACTCCTGACCAACAAAGAAGTATACCCACTGTTTTCTAGACTGTTTCGAGTCCTCGTTTCTATCATTCAAGCACAGTTTAAAAGCGTGGTGTATCGTTCTTGCGGCCTTGGCCAGACACGCTTCATGCTCAAAATCACCCACAGTCCTCGTTCCAGTTACTTCAGGGTTGTTTGTATAGTAATTATCAGCTAGAATGGCGGCCCTGATCAGCTCCTGAGAAACAATGGCCAGTGTCCTGGCGATCCATACTGTCTTTGTTTCCGCGTATCGGTTCAGTGTCATCATGAGATTCTCATAAAGCATGTATATATCAACTGGGGTCGTCCGGCTTAGTGCAGCCCTATGTAAGTCAATGTATGCTTCCATAACAGGCTTCAAATCACTTGCAATATGTGGAGTTGATGAGCGGAATAGACTGCTGCTGATGCCGGCCACCCTTTCTATGTCTTTGCCTTTCGCCATTGAAGTGAGCTGCACACCAAAGGAATGGCCATTCTTCTTGCATGCAACGTCAACAATGCGGTTGATGATTTCCATTCTCTTGGGAGTGGTGGTTGTTTGGTTTTGTTTGATGATGTGATGATGTGATGATGTGTGTTTGTGTTGTGTGGTCCTTGTTTTTTGGCGGATAATAAAAATTTGGAGGCGGAAAATAAAAATAATAAAAAAAAAGAGGAGGGGGGAAACTATGACCGTTATCAGGGGAAAACTGTATATCTGATGATAACGGATCCTTGTAATGGAAACGACGATTTTTCAGATTAAATAAAGACAGCTAGTCGTTTTTCTCTCTTTTCTTTCTCTATCCCATTCTTCTCTTATTATATTGTAGAAAAAGAGAGAGAAAGAGAAAGAACAATGAGGCTCAGCTCAACACTCGCTACTTTGGCGCTACTTGCATTTCCTTCACTTGCGGATGAAGACTACGAAATTGTTGGATCATTCATCTTTGGCCGTCACAATGATCGCCAGTCGAAACCAGCTACAATCCTTACCTCTGTGGGTGCCTCCCACCAGTTCACCACCGGCCAGTTCTACAGAAAGAGATACTTTGGCATCATGCCCAACGGCACTAGAGATGACTCTATCGATACCATCATCGCAGGCTTGAATGACGAAGGTGTCTACGTCAATGGCCAGATCTACTGTGAGGCACCTTCCTCCAGTGTCATCCTCTTCTCTCACTACGCCTTCCTCCAAGGATTATACCCTCCAATTGACATTTCCGATACTGACATGGTTGACGAAACTCTCTCAGAGCTCGCCAATAGTTCTGTTATAGAGAACCCACTCAATGGTTATCAGTATGTGATGTCTTACATCCAGGAGAATGCCACGGATGATTATATCTGGATCAAAGGTGACGAGAACTGCCCAGCTTTGAACAGTGCTATCAAGATGGCTAAGCAGCAGGAACGGTACAAGGAATATACAAAGGAATCTGCTGGCTTCCTAAAGAGTTTGTATGAGGATCATGTCTTCATTCGTCAGAACTTTGAGGCTGAAGACATGACGTTTGATAAAGTCATGAGCATCTATGACGCAGTTTATGTGAACTCCATCCATAACGAGACCGTGGCACAAGAATTCACAAACGCCACTGTTGCCACGCTGAAGATGTGGGCCAATTGCTATCAATGGCACATCTCTGACAAGACCACAAACCCGAACTTAACTATCGGTGCTGAGACACTGATGGCCCGTGTTGTGAACAAGCTCAACGAAACGAAAACTAAAGGTCAGCCATACCTGAACTACTTCACGGGCTCTTATAATAACATGTTTCAGTTAAACAGTGTGCTGGACCTGACGACGCAGGATGACAGATTTTACACGATGCCAGAGTATGGATGTACTTATGTGTTTGAGCTACTGAGAGACTCGTCAAATGAAACGTTTGTCCGGTTCAGTTTCAAGAACGGTACGTATGAGCTAGGGGACGAATTCTCCTCGTACGCGATGTTTAACGGTTCGTCCAATGTTATGCCATGGGACGACTTTGTCTCTAATGTCAGCTCTTTCTCTAAGTCTTCTGTGGACTCATGGTGTGAAGCATGTGGCTATGATGAGTACGACCCGGAATACACTTTGGAGATGTGTGTTCCATATTCTGATCTTTACGAAAGTGCTGTTGAATTGGAAGACGAAGGATACGATCTAGACGACTTGGAGGAGGACAAAGATACAGATCTGACCTTAGCTGGTGCTGGTGGCATTGGTGCTGGTGTCACCATTGCTGTTTTTGCCATCATTGCTGGATTGTTCCACTTGTTCTTGAAATTGAAGAAGAGGACTAGTTCCTCTTTGGCTTCTCCGGTATTGCCAGTTACTTTAGGTGATTTGGAGTCCACTGTCTCTGGTAAACTATCACTGGTGCCATCTACGGCTCACAGTGGTGCTACTCGCAGTGCTGATCTTTAGTTGGCTGTCTCTTATACATATATATAATTTAGAGCAAAAAAATGTAGGTATATTTCATTTCACAGCCAGTTGGTAGTTACTAGTGTCAGCACAGCCATAGTCACTGATAACACTCTCAGCATCACTGTATCCGTCTTCAAACTCGTCTGTCTCTTCCTTAAATACATCATTCTTCAAGTTGTTAACGAATGACAATCCACGCTCAATGATGGTGTTTGTATCTCTCTGGAACTTCTGGAAGTTTTGATTCATAGCATTAGTATTTATACCTTCGGATAGCTTGAGAAGCGAAGCCCTTGTTTTCAACTGTGGAATGGACATTTTCTTCTTCAAATTGGCAATGTTAGCATTTGTCTGCGACGTGTGGGTCTCAATGCTGCTCTTGAGGATTTGAATGGATGGCTTAGATCTGAGCGAGGTGAATTGTTCGAAAGGTTTGCCATGTTGGCGACTTGGTGATTGCTGTGGGCTCTGATTTGTTGGGTTCGAGGCTCGTGGCGAGGTGTTGTTGCATCTTCTCTCAATGTCGTGCAGTTCCTTCTCAGCGATGGCCAGTTTCTTCTTCATGTGGTCCATGTTAGTCTTCAGTTCTAACACTTCCCTCTGCTTAGACGCTAATTCCAACATCAATGAATCGTCTAGCAGCCCGATATTCTCCGATCGTGTCTTGTCAGGTACTGGTCTCTGTGGTGATAGTTGGAGATAGCTTGTACGATGAGCTAACGAGGCCCTCGAAGGTTTTGTCTTTAGTGTCGTTGTACCATTTGCTTTTTGCTCGAGTTGAACAAACTCGTTATTGGCCCTCTCTTTCTCTTCAAAGATCTTGCGGGTGATGTTGAACTTGACGAGTCCGGTGCTCTCGCTAATGACTCTTTGTCTTGTAGGGGAAGAAGAAGCATCAGGCTTGGATGCCAATGTGTGATGAGCTTTCCTATTCTCAATTGCTTCAAGGGCCATTTTGTGAGAGTTTAGAAAAGAGTAAGATATGAAAGATCTTAGTGTTTCTTCCGAGTCGAAAGAGAAAACACTGACCTATTTTTATCTTTTATTTTTCCACATATATAAGTGTGATCGAGGGGGGAAGGATCAGAAACTAGATTTCCCCTTTGGGTAAAATGTAAACAATGGGGAAGAAGTCAAAGTTTCACTTAGGAATTTTTATTGTCTTTTATTGAGTTAATTTGTCTCTCCTTCTCTCTTTTTATCAATCAATCAAGTTGTTATTCGAACCTTGTTGATTTTTGAAGAAGAAGAATTTGTTTTAAAAAGTGGTGGTTTGTGTGTCTGGTGGGGTCTAATTATCAAAAATCCTTTCATTAAAAACTTATCATATTAGTATTATATTATCATTCCTCAAAAGATATACAAGCAATAAAATGTATCTATAAGATTCAACAGGGAACTATACACCAGTAATATACTATACAAGCTATAATTTCACTCAATCAAAACAATCAATAATGTTTGCTCATAGCTAGTCCCCACTACAGAACACCCGTACACCATATTAACATCCGTACACCACCTTATCCAAGGCTTATCCACGAACCAGGGGAAGGTGATCGTTTTGTGGGACTCTTCAATGGACTTAAAAAGAGGACCAGTGATCAAAAAAAGTGGGGCCAAGTGAACTTTGACGTGAGAGATGGTGGCATTTCCTTACATGAAGCTCTCAGTGGAGTTGCAACTTTGAGTGTTGAAACATATTGATGACTTTGATACCTTGAACAACGTATTGAGGGTTGATGAGATCCTCGAATCGGTTGGTCCTCTGATCAAATACATAAAGTTCTCCGGTTATGGGCGACCAAAAAACGTCTTTTATAGCCCATTTCCCCAAGTCACAGATAAAAAGCTTCCACGAATGGAACTTGAAGAGCTAAGTGAGACGGAACCGATATTGAGAGAAAGAACAGGTCCACTGTACATTATCGAGCTGCTCTACGCAATTTCAACTGCATCTTTCATGGTTACGCCGTGTGCTTGACCAGGAAGTCGTTTTCATCACCTTTACGTTGTCAAAAGATGAAAACTCGATAATTAGAAGATATACGGATGGTGCGAGTAATTTTGCTACAAGGTTTATAAAGATGTGTCGAGACCTGGATCTCTGTGCCGTTAGCGTTATTGGTGAACGGGACATATTCCTCGTTGTTGGCCAAGAGGGAAGAAAGCTACCATGGCCAAAGAACTTGACACTGCAGAATTTTAATGAAATTGTTCGTCTATTCACCAGTGAGGGAAATCGAAGAATATGGGCCGGGTCTCTCCCCCCCCCCCCCAATTAATTTCCCCGGCATGTTGACCCAACTGACGATGACTGGTGCATTGAATGGATCACCCAAGACGAGCACACGTGAAATGTGTAAGAGGTACTGGAAAATGCTTAGTTTTCCTGTTCTTTTAATCTTTGGCCGTCCTGCGATGAGGCTGTGACGTCCAATGAGCGTTATCTTGAAGTTGATAAGCTGAAGATCATAAGCCATTCGGAAACAATCTATCTCAGAGAATGCCGCACCTTATGGAACTTCAGCATTACCTCCGTTTCAAGGAAACGTCAAGTTACATCCATCCGCAATTCTCTACACTTAGATCTCGTACCGAAGATGACAGAAGGGCTGGTCCCTGTAGTGGTTGAGGAGATTGATGCTTCGGGTATCCAGGTGATTAATATTAATATCCAATTAAAGAAGGTATTTCCTCACTTCAGAAACGTATGGATCCCGGATACGAAGAAGTTGGGGTTTACTCGTCATTGCCGCTCGGAAAAGCCATTGGATATGACCATGACGAGTGAGGATGTGCGTCATCTAAGTGATATGACCTCTCAGATTCGTAAACTGACTGTGGACCAATTCACAGCCTGTCTTCTGGCCAAGGTGACACCAAGAGCATTGTTTGAACTGAAGAATCTGTATCTTCGAGATCTTCCATGTATAAAGAGTTCTGCGTTCGAGAAGTTGATGGTGAAGCCCGGCCAGCAAAAAATTGAGCTACCGAACTTGGAAAGTCTCAATTGGTGTACTGCAGCCACTTCTGAGAACGCCTTCATGGACTTAAGGAACTGACTGTTTATAGGGACAGCGTACACGTTCAATTGAGAAGTATTGCTGAACAGTTACCTGACTTGAGGGAATTAGATATTAGCCAGGCTTGCAAACTAAGAGATGACCCTGAAGAGGTGTTCCCACTTTGGTCTGGCACTAAAAGACCCGCAATCTTCCTCCATCTGACGAAGCTGAGCATGTATACTGGATTTTTCCACCACAGTTTCCGAGATGTTTCCTTCCCAGTACTGAAGAGTCTAACTCTCTATGCTAACACAACAGAGCTTGAGAAGATGAAAAACGTTTTTTCAGTAGAGATGTCCAAACTAGAGACACTGGAGCTTAATAATGGAGATTTGAGATCTGTTAAAGACAGTCCACCAGAGAAGTTCAAGATTGTTATCTTCAACTTCCCATCATTGAAACAGCTCTCTCTGAAACTGGACTATACCCACGTCCAAGTTGAGAACTGTCCAGCTCTGGAATCTATAAAGATTGACAGCACTCATTTGAAGTCACTCACATCAGACTGTGAACTTCCGGAACTCCAACAATTGAAGTACTTCTCCACAGACTGCAAACCTCTCCATACGTTTGGTGTAAACAGCAGTACAAGTGTGACCATTCTTCCCCCTTCTTCGAGGTATGATATCATTGAATAGTAGGGGACTCTTATGAGCAAGGCAAAGCATAATCGCCATATGATGGAAGATGAGTTTCTGATGAAGCTACTGGAAGCCCTATCTTCTTGTCCTATATATATTACACATATGTAGGAAAAAATCGTTCAATACCTTGTATGTAAGTAAATATGCATTCCATTAGTTTAATTTAAGGGTCATTAAACTCATCATCATCATCATCATCATCACTCAATAAGGAATCAGTACTTGAGAACTTATGTCAATACTCTCATGATAAGGCTTCTCGCTCTTTTCATCTGATTTGGCAACCAATGATAATGTGTTTTTCTAAGATAAAACAATATAAAGAAACAATCAGGACAATCATATATACATATATTTATATATATCAATTATAACCAATCTAATCTGTTCAAGTAAACTAATTGATTTATTACGGAGAAGTCGGCATTATTCCGAAAGTGTCGCAAAAACACCCTGGTTCGGACAACACAATAAATCACCGAAAACCGGCCAGCGGATAACTTTTTTAAAAAAAGGCTTTTGCCACAAAGAAGTTACACACAGAAGCTTCAAAGGGGATAGAAAACAAACAACGAGAAAGGAAGAATAATAATTGAGAGTATACTCTTTCATCAAAAAAAAGATATATAATACTCATTCTCTCCCTTTTTTTGTTTTTTTCCCAAGTCTCTCCGCAGTTCAGACTTCATTATATTCCGAAAAACAGCGGTTCCTGTCATCTACACAAACCAGATCAAATATAAGAGGGGTTTAAAAGAAAAAGCCAATCTATACACAATCACAAACTCATAATGTCGTCTTCAGTGCCTTATGATCCATATATCCCTTCTGAGACTACCCAGACCCAGGGTAACTCCAAAGCTGCTGCTTTGCAATCGGTATGTTTTTTTGTTGTTATTTGCTCAGTGTGATCGTTGTGGTGTGGATGTAATTTCTTTCTCAAGAAATGTTATCATCATCGAAATCTACAACTGTTGCTTATCGTGTTCATTTTATGAGTATAAGATACTAATTAATTGTTCTATAGGAGATTGATGATACGGTTGGGGTTATGAGAGAAAACATCAACAAAGTGATGGAACGGTATGTTATATTCCCTACTTTTTCAGACGTTGGTTAACATAAACAGATTTACTAACTGATAAACAGTGGTGAGAGATTGGACTCCATCGAAGATAAAGCTGATAACTTAGCTGTCAGTGCACAGGGCTTCAGAAGAGGTGCCAACAGAGTGAGAAAGCAGATGTGGCTCAAAGACATGAAGATGAGATTCTGTCTTGTTGCCCTCGTTATCATCATTTTGATTGTGATTATTGTTCCACTGGTTGTCCACTTCACATGAGAGAACACTATATATATATATAACTCTTATGTTTTCTGTTTCTGTTTTTGTTATTGTCTTCTCTTGTCTCTTTTTTTGTTTGTTTTTGGATCTTCTTTTAACCTTCCATCATTACACTTGTGGCTGTTGATTTTGATGCAATTCTGAGGTATCTCATGTCTAAATATCTGCTTCTGGGGCTCTTTCTGCTTCACAAAGAAGAGAAGTATATGTTATTCTGGTTATATTCCGATAAAACACACACACCAGCAAAACGTACCTCTTTCTTCTCTTATTTTCTCATTATGACATGAATATACTGTTACTACCATCATTTTCTTAGGTTTACATATATGATTTGATTGTTTTAAAGGTATTCTTCAACATGGGTAAAAATATCTCGAGTTACTTAAAGTGTCATGTGGGTGATTGAAGGTGCTTGAAATGTTCTTGTTTTTTAACTATTCTTTTTTCTGTTTAACTTCTTGTTTATATCATTACTTATGTATTAAAATAACCAAGTTTCAAAAGATAGAATGCCTCAAGTTCGACTCAACATTAATAAGTGCTGAACATACACACAATCATCCCCACCATGTTATTGTTCCCCCTTCTTCACAAGCACAGCCTTAATAAAACCTATTTTTAGTGTATGTTTTCGCGAAACTATCGTGGCTCCATAACCATTTATTTTTTGTATCGAATAATAGTTCAAATTCGCGAATTTCTTTTGCTTATCTCGACCAATCATTAGGTTCAATCAATCAGACAGAGAGATCTTACAAGGTGGATGATGGTGGGGAAGAGGAGAATGATTAAAAGGATAAAAGGAAATTGAGAGAACTATATACTGCAAACCAAATGAGGGGGTGTTTTAAGACAATGGGGTTGTACAGTTTCATATAGAAGAGAGAGAAAGGGAAGGGTTTCTTTTTGTGTCTCTTGTGGGATAAGAAAAGGGGTTGCAGGGAAATTTAATAGAAAAGAAAAAAGAAAACAATTACACACTCTTGCTGATGAGCACATGACAATATCTAGATAGCAGTGCCTTATAAACATGTATTCATATCAAAGACTAAAAAGTACAGTACTAGCTTGTATTTTAGTTCTTCACTTTTTGTAGAGTCACTTGATTTTATAAAAGACAAAACTTCGCGAAGGTCCGGAACAAATGACAAAGAAAAATGAAAATGAGCCAGTCAGGTCATTCGTTTCGGGACAAATCTGAGTCAAAGTGTTAAAAACGTAGAGAAAATTGACGGGACATTACGCATTAAATAGACTCTGGACATTTTTGGAGGACAAATTGATATCAATTGCTCTTTGTTATATGGTGATAACGTAAGACTCGTATATTCAAAGATATTTGTCATATAACACAATCGTATAATCAATATAACTTATATAGAATAGGTATCTCTATTTCATATCATAGTTCACCCATCTAATTCATTCACATTATAAGGACCCAACTTTTTGCCACAAAAAGAAAAAGCACTAAGCCTTTATCTCTCTTCTTTTTCTCATTTGTCCCACATTGCTTTTTTTTGGCTTTGGCCTACGCACCCGGGGCGGCCCAGCCAATTTAATTCGCGCACACTGACTCAGAGGGGCAGGAGCTTTAAAAAAGGATAAAAAACAAGCAGTTTGCACACAAAAAAAAGGCCTTTCCTCTTTTACGTTTCCCTTCTTTCACCAAGCTGGATCTTATTCAACTCAAACAAAACTTATTCAAGCTGAGCTTGCTAGGTTTATTTGCTTAACCCACATACACAAATCCCAATCCTAAACAATAAGAAAAAAATGGCTGAAAGTGTCGAAAACACAATCACCCTCCAAAAGTACTTGGACTTGGACCAGAGAGGCCGTGTTATTGCCGAGTACATTTGGATCGACGGCTCCGGTTCCATCCGTTCCAAGGGACGTACTTTGTCCAAGAAGCCATCCTCCGTGGACGACCTCCCAGAGTGGAACTTTGATGGTTCCTCCACCATGCAGGCCCCGGGTCACGACTCTGACGTGTATTTGAGACCAGTTGCCTACTACCCAGACCCATTCAGAAGAGGCGACAACATCATCGTGCTTGCAGAGTGCTGGAACAACGACGGTACCCCAAACAAGTTCAACCACAGACATGAGTGTGAGAAGTTGATGCTCGCCCACAAGGACCAGGCCGTCTGGTTTGGTTTGGAGCAGGAGTACACCTTGTTTGACCAGTTTGACAATGTCTACGGCTGGCCAAAGGGCGGTTTCCCAGCACCACAGGGTCCATACTACTGCGGTGTCGGTGCCGGTAAGGTGTATGCCCGTGATGTCATTGAGGCCCACTACAGAGCCTGTCTCTACGCTGGTATTAACATCTCTGGTATCAACGCAGAGGTTATGCCTTCCCAGTGGGAGTTCCAGGTTGGTCCATGCGAAGGTATCGAGATGGGTGACCAGTTGTGGGTTGCCCGTTACCTCTTGCACAGAGTCGCTGAAGAGTTTGGTGTCAAGATCTCCTTCCATCCAAAGCCATTGAAGGGAGACTGGAATGGTGCTGGTTGTCACACCAACGTCTCCACTGCTGCTATGAGACAGCCAGGTGGTATGAAGGTCATTGATGAGGCCATTGAGAAGTTGGCCAAGAGACACAAGGAGCACATTGCCCTTTACGGTACCGACAATGACCAGAGATTGACTGGTCGTCACGAGACCGCATCCTTGTCCTCCTTCTCCGCTGGTGTTGCCAACAGAGGTGCCTCCATCAGAATCCCAAGATCTGTCGCCAAGGAAGGCTACGGATACTTTGAGGACAGAAGACCTGCCTCTAACATTGACCCATACTTGGTCACTGGTATCATGATTGAGACAATTGTCGGCCCAATCCCAGATGCTGACATGTCTAAGGAGTTCCAGAGAGAGACTGAGGACGAGGAGTAAAGTTTTCTAAGAATTGAGAAAGAGACAGAAAGATGTTGATACTTACTTCAAACACACCTACACACAGATTGTACACGATGTACTTCTTTCGAAACTCTCCCCTCTTTTTTTCATTGATGTCATATTTTTTCATTTTTATACTATTGAAGAAAACAAAAAGTCGCTGGTTAGATTGAGAGGCAATGTCTCTCTATTATTATTATTATTGATCTTCTTTTGTGTATTCAATCTCTTTTTTTCACCTTTTTCTTTCAATTGCTTGTGTTACGAATCAGTTTAAAATCAAATCTTTGAATCTTAAAATGGGTTGTAGATCTGTAAGATAGTGTCTATTGTTTAGTAACTGATCACTACTCGATCTAAACTAGTCACACCACAACGGATTGGACATACAGTTAAAAATCATGTGCTTATCTCTTTCAAATTGTCCTCGATAAAGAGAGATGAGAGAAGGAAGTTGCAGCCAAGATACATAAACTTTAAGACTTTGGATGACTACTGAATTAAATTACCTTGCTTCTTATTGGTCGAAAGTGCATATTTACATGTACAGCATGCATGTATACTTTTGTCCATATATGTTAGATATTGGAGAGGGGTAAGTTACTGATAAGGATTTCTGTATGTGTGTTATCACACAAAGAGAAAATACAAAGAATTTTCGGGACAACATGCCAGTTTTCTTATGACTAAAAAATGTATAGGACAACTGGGATTGTTAAGTGTGACTTCTGAGAAAACTCATCTACATAAAACTGCTTGAATAAAGAAGAATAAGGAACTAAGCTGTGCAGGGTTATCTCTTAATAAAAGGAAAGATCTAATACTCTCATGTGGCTCGTATCAATTCTGTCAATTTCATCACGTGTCAATTAATCCTGAGCTTAGATCTCTCTATATACTGTATAGACATTATGCCAATCTTTTAATAGACATTCTGAAATACCCATTCTTTTTGATCTCGAATCTCCTTACAGATCTCCTCTTCATCAAAAACAGCAGGAAATCCTTTGACATGGATAGGATACTCACACCAGAACCATTCCAAAATCTCCATGATTTTTAACTCATAATCGATACCATTCATTGATGTGTAGAGACCTTCATATAGTCGACGCCTCTCTCCCTTGGTATCTTTGAATCCCTTTGGAACCTTCTTCTGGATTAACTCCCAAGCGTACAGCTTTGGTGAGTTACAATGCAGAAACATGAGCTCAGACTCTTTCCATACTTTGTACTCCCAGTGGGAATTGGAGTTGGAGTATTCAAATCCAGACCACGCATCCTGTTTCTCAGTGCCTAACAGCTTCACCTCTACTCCAGGGTCATATTGACCAATGGCAGTGATCACTCTCTGGGTTCCACGCTTCACAGCCCCATGGTTCCTATGGAAGTCTCGAGGATACTCTTGAACTTGATAGTAGGGCTCGCCTAAAACATGTGCTGCTGTGATATATGTCTCCTTATCACCTTCCCCATGAGAGTTCTGAGTCAATAGTGGATAAAAGTATGAAGGCCCGTGGAAGTTATAGTACAACGACAAGAAGATGGTTTTGAGATGAGTTTTCTTGTTCACGAGAATCTGTCCCGATTCTGAAGACGACTCTGGGATTGCACCTTCAGAGTCATGGAACGAGTGTGTCCACTTGTCGTCATATCCGTGCTCCTGGGCTTTTCCATCCATAATGACGTGCCAATAAGAGTTCCTAGCCCTCTGATTAACACCAACTTTAATCCCAGCAATTTCATAAAACAATGGGGAGGTAGAACGTCTCCACAAGTCAGGCCAAACGATGAGACCGCGTGTTGTGAAAGGCTCGCTCTTAAACAAGTAATCTGGATTCTTGATCACCATGTTGTCAGCATCAAGCAGCATCACATTTTGGAAAGAGTTCAGTAACAGTGCTACAGACTTGGTCTGGTATTTGCTCACTCTTCCCTCTGTCTCGAGTGGAAGATAGTCAGCAGCAACAATGCAACGGGCATTCAGGATGGGGAAAACGGTATTGCATAGAGTCATATCGTAATCAGCACGGGACGGCAATAGGATCTCCGCTGGATACACAGAACCAGAGTCTCGAAGTGACTTCAATGCCAACAGGGCCAGGTAGTTGAACTTACCTCCACCAACGAAGACGTACCCGTTCTGGTTCTGTGGAGACATGAACGACTCCAAGAGCTTTAGAGGCCAGCCCTGTGGCAAGTGTTCCATAATGTACCGGTGTGATCTCTGGATGAATCCAAACTCCTCATCATTCAGCTTCAGGTATTCAAGTAATTTCTCCTTGGTATATACGTCATCTTCTGCGTAACTTTCTTTCATGGGAGCATTGAAATGGCCTTTCTTCTTACCACCAACGTAATGGGCACCATTGTTCAACAGGGCACAACGATCAATGTGTTCATCTGCGAGAATTGGGCCAAAAACGTCCTCTTTGAGGAATTGTTTGTAGACCTTGATCAGGTCCAAGTCCTCGTTGATAGAATTCAAGCTGAATGTATTGCTCGCAGTCACATCAGGCGTTGCATCCTTTAGGGGTGCGACTTCTTCTTGTTCTTGGTGCTGGTGATGAGTGTGTTCCTCGGAAATAGTAGTGTCAATCCCGTTAGTGACATCATTGTCTATGATTTCAAGAGATGATGGGCTGTAGAACAATAAAGAACCGAGCAGTGACCCGATGAGAAGTACGGAAATAACGAGAAGAGCATTCCTCCGAGTGCGTATGCTCATGTTGACAAGAGCGTAGAGATGACGTTCCCGGGTGTATACAAAGAGAAGACGAACAGTAAGCCTTGGCCACTATCCTGACTTCGCTATCAAATTAGCTTAAGTGTTAAACAACAAAACAACTGGTATAAAAAAAGGAATACGAAAAATAAACCTGGATAATCAGTGCAGATACATCACCAAAATCCCATGGATCGGCAATTATCCATCCAGCTGCCTCATTAGCTGCAAAGCCACGTTCCTCTGCATATATCACAATTATATCAATCATAACGTCCTTACAAAGGTAGCCCTATCAAATCAAAGAAATATAACATCATCGTTTAATTATAAGGGAATATTCTTCGATATTTCTCAAAGAAAAAGAAGTCAAGTGACTTTTTATAAACCTCCACAATGGCTCTTCCCCCACTCCCCCCCCCCCCTTCAGTTTGCCGAATATCCTCCCGGCTTTGAATTTGAAATTCCGCGATCTCGGTCGATTCGCGAAAAGAGCTAGTATTGGGTTACCCTGATTTGAGTTTCGCGAACCCGTGCTGCCTGATCACTTTCGCTTGGGAATTTCCGATAGGCCTTTTCTGAAATATGTGGAAAAGCCAGGTAAGGCTTATAATTGCACTCACACTCAGTCTTTTTGCTTTATACTGGGACAATGACTGCTGAAGACGTAAGTACCCCACTCTGGTGCAGTTCCACTTTTAGCACCATTGACGTATCTCCTACTGGCTGAGCACAATCCCTTCGCTTAATCCCTCGATAACCAAAGATGTGTATACTAACACCGTAACCACAGTTTAAACACATCGAGCTCGAGAGTAGCTACTTGGAGGACTATAGATCCGCCATCAGGGGAAAGACACTTCCTTGGGACGGTTTCGCCAGGAGCGAGCTGCTGACCCACAAGGATGCGAAGCGTTTAACTGAGCTTGAGGGTGCCACGACCCACAAGACACTGGACAAAGTCACCAGTGCCGAGCACTTGGACGAATATGTCAACACTCTGCTCACTCTAATCAGCAGAGACTTGCCAGCAGAGAGAGCCGACATAAAGAAGTACGTGCTGGTTCTCATCAGTGACTTGCTCATCAGACCAGAGTTCCTCTCTAAGTTGGCTATGCTCAACAAATCTAACCCAGACTCTGTGCTCTTGTCATTGGTCAAATATATTGACAGCAACGATGAGATCATCAAGCTCGTTGCTCTGTACAATCTTACCTCGGTGCTCATCCAGCCATCCATCACCCCAACAGACACCACAATTGTCACCAAGTGCTTTACTGTCTTGAACTCGTTGATCGAGTCCACCAGTTTCAGCCTCAAGTTCCTAGCATTGGAGCTCATCACAGAACTGCTCTACGTCAAGGAGTACAGACCTATCTACTGGCAGAACCACGCCAAGTTTGTGCCAGCGCTCTTTACAAACTTGAACAGCCATTTGCAACACAACACTACAGAGGCCGTCCAATTCCAATACAAGATCCTGCTCTGTATCTGGCTATTGTCATTCAATTCTGAGTCATTGAAGGACTTCTCGCATTACTACTTGTCTGAGTTCTTGTCTTTCATCCTGCTCGCTAAGACATCCATAAAGGAGAAGATTATCAGACTTGTCATCTCCATCATCAACAATCTCACCTCGATCCCTGCCAATGAATCCCTGTCCGTTTCCAATTTGAAGTACTTCATCCTCACAGGTGACATCTTGCCAACATTGAACAATCTTAAGGAAAGAAAATGGTCCGATGAGGAACTCATTGAAGACCTCGACACTTTGTACGGTAAAGTGCAAGAAGTGTACTCCAAGCTCACATCGTTTGACGAATACTTGCAAGAGCTCGATTCCAAGTCTTTCAAGAACTCACCAGTGCACAGCAATGATGAGTTTTTCTTGGATAACCTGTCCCATTTCCAAGATAATGGTTACAAGGTTTTCAAGCGTTTGCTCAACCTCCTAGACGAGGAGATGGAACCAAAGAGTTTTGTTTACGTTCTCAGTGATATTGGTAAGATTTTGAAGTTGGACTCTAAGGCATCCGATGTGATTGCGAAGGAGAACAAGAAGACCCAGATTATGTCATTGTTGAACCACAAGAGCTCCGATGTGAGATATGAGGCTTTGAAAGTCACTCAGATCATTGTGTCTCAGACGTTTAAATGAATTCTTTCTTTTTTGTCTGCACCTCTAAATAGATCTTATCTGAGTGCATTTTGTGACTACTATACAAAGAATATTAATTCCCCTCTCATCTTTCATCTAACATCTCCATGTAATCAGAACTTGAGGATCATCATCATCGTAGTCGCTTTTATAGCCCGATTAGGAAATAGCGAGCGACATCAACCCCTTCCTCCATTGTGTATATATAGTGTCCATTGTAACTTTATGTCGAACTATATATACTCTCCGGTATTCCCTTTTTTTCTTGGTTTGTAGTGTGTCTTTATAGTTTTTCAAGAGGTATTAACAATCAATATGACGCTCTTTAAGGATTCAAAGATAATCATTGCCGGATCTGGAGTGTTTGGCCTCTCCTCGGCGATGCATCTCGTTGATAATGGCTATACCAACGTGACGATCTATGACCGTTTGGATCTGTATAAGATGGGTTATACTTTCACTAAAGGCGCTGATACTGCATCTGCTGATATCAACAAGGTGTTTAGGGCTTTTTACAATGGTGATGAGATGTATCACAAGCTAGCACTCAAGGCTAGAGAAAAGTTTGTCGCTTGGGACAAAGAGGTTAGTGTGCTTAGTCCAGAGGAGGCCAAGGCCAAATTTAACATGGAGGGAAGGCTCAAGATCCTCGATGAGTGTGGTGTTTTGAGGTTGGATAAGACGCCTGAGCTTCCTCAAGAAATGATCAATGCTCTCAAAGACTTTGAGAACTCTGGGCTAAGAGATAAGGAATACGTCATCAACGATCCAGCAGAGGTGGAGAGAGCCGTGAAGGATGGTTGGGGTGCAAAAGTTGAGGACTTGTTCGGAGTACAGGCTGGCAAAAACAAGTACTTGAAGAACATTTGTGGTGTTTTTGACTCAACTTCGGGTTTACTCTCCGCTTACAATGCCTGTTTGTACGTGAACTCCTATCTGAGAAACAAAGGGGTCCAATTCATCACTGGAGAGGCTGGAACTATTAAAGAGGTTATTCAGGAAGATGATATTGTCAAAGGGTTCCTCACTGCTGATGGCGTTGAGCACAGGGCGGACTTGTCTATCCTGGCTTGTGGTCCATGGACTGCGTCCCTT